>VMKM01000795.1:0-236518 GCA_008360985.2 Macquaria ambigua
GAGAGAGAGAGAGAGAGAGAGAGAGAGAGAGAGAGAGAGAGAGAGAGAGGGGGAGGGAGGGAGAGAGAGAGAGGGAGAGAGGGGGAGGAATAAATGGACAGACGGAAACATATCTTACACTTGAAAAAATGAAAGAGAGAGAGAGAGAATGTGAAACACAAAGCAACTGAAACAAAGAGAATGAGAGATAAAGATGGATGGATAAGGGGTGTAAAGATTAACTGATGCGTATTGGAAAACCCAAACAAGGCTTAGATATTCAACTACATTGATACAGAAGCACAGATCTGACCCAAAGTCTGCATTAAATATAGAAAAAAAATCTTTACAGCTGTAATAAACCGAACTTTCCAAGTAACTCTCTGTCTGCTCTCCTGCGCCTCTAGCCTGTGTGTTGGTTCCCCCTCATCTATGTTCCTCAGTCACATACGTGCTTTAAGTGATCCATAATGTTCCCAAGCTGAAAGAAATGTCGGGACTACCGTGTCCATCGCTGCCTGTTTAATCTTACATTGCATGTGCAGTCTTTGCAGAAAATGTGCATCGGTATCATGAAGAAATGTCGGCGGCACCTCGCTGCTCTTTAAAGAGGGCGACGTGTGCACTGACAGTAAAGTTACACTCAACAACTGACAAAGAACGCCCAATCAGAAGCATTTCATCCCATCACAGTTCATCCTCGCTGCTGCTGTCTAAAAAGGTGAATCTCTGCCTGTGTTTACTGTTGTTGGTGAGGAGAGGACATCATTTTTTGATTCCACTTTTAATAATAAAAGTCCTAATCACAGCTCAATCTAATGGAATCAGCTTTGAATTGCAGCATATCGTATCATTCCAAATGTATCTCTATAATTTAACTGTATATAAAGATGGACGACATGACAGCTCCCCAAAAGTGAAGCCAAAACATCTGGATCGCCCCCTGGTGGCTGGCTGCAGTATAGGTCATAAGCCCCGCCCCCTCCATGTTAGCGGATGGGACATGGGCCAAACTGAAAAATCAAAGTACACATCAAATAAAATGTTCCCAAAGATGATTTCTGTCATTTTAGGTAGTTCTTATCACACTGATGTTTGTTCAAGAGTTCGTTTTTCTGATCAGTTTGGTTTTAATTAGTTATTGATGCTATAAAAAGGAGGTGTGACGTCATGATTGGTTCAGGCAGGTGTGTGGGTTTCATTTTTGCACAGTGGAGGAAGTGGAGACACGTCGTCCATCTTTATATACAGTCTATGATCATTTCTGTATCGGAACGTGCACTCTGTATCTAGATCTGTATCAAAACGTCTGGGAGGTAGAGATATACACCCCTAATAAAGAGGATAAAAAAAGAAGCTGGAATGACTCCACTGTAACACACACACACACACACACACACACACACACACACACACAGCATCCCTGAGTATTATTGCAGTAGAGAGGCCATGAGGGGAAAGCCAAAGTGTAATCACCTGGTTCTGTCAGCTGCCTCAGGAGAGAGAAAGAGAGAAATGGAGAGGGCACCGAGAAAGACTGTAAGAACGAAGAGGATGAGAAAGATGAGGAGGTAGACGGCAGGGTTAAAGGAAAGAGGAAGAGCTGTGGGGAACAAAATGATAGATCGCTGGTTAAAAAGACAAAACATGTGGAGAGCAGCAGAGACGTGTGTGGGAGAGGACAAAAAAGAGACTGATAAACATCACAAATACATGTTGTGTTGTCAGTGTATGGTTTTCAGATAACACATGCCTGGTTTGGTAAAATGACCTAAATGACTAAAGCATTTAGAAGTTAGAAAAAGAGGAAGTAGTTTACATGAAAACTTTCTTCCTTATTAATATTTAAATTTATGCAGAAAGGTGCTACAAAATCTAATTAGATTTTCTGCTGCACAGGGGGATAGTGTGAGGATAATGTTTCTATTGTGTATGATGTTTAAGCTATTATGTTCACAAGAAGGTGGCTACGCACGCACAGACAGACTGACGGCATCATAAAAACACAATATACTAGAGGAAGAGGCAAGGGGTAGCAAAAGACGTAAAATGACTCCACTCAAGTTGAGCTAAAAAAGCTACAAATGTTAGAAAGTCAAAACTGCACCTGGAGGGTTGTACTTCCTTTATTCCTGAGATGCTTTGAGGACACACTGAGGGTAAATCCAGCAGCAGGACATTAGGTCCACACTGTAAAAACCTGTATTTCCCAACAGGGAAACATATTGCGTGCAAATGTACTGTTTACAGTACATACTTTTCTCTGAGCTGATTCATTCATCTGAGAGATGTGAGTTCATTTTCTGAATTGCAATCTGCGCATTTTCTGATTGAACATTGTTGTTTTCCTGCTAATATGATGTCCCAAACTGTTTTATTCAACTGTAGATATATATATATATATATACACACACACACACACACACACACACACACATATAACCTCAGGCATCGGAGGACTCCTTCTTTCATATGCATCGTTTTGTTGGGTCGTTCTTTGAGGATAGGACTATGATGATCGCTCCACTGGGCTTTTCTCCCGTTTCGTCATCCATAACTCTCTCTAAGCCTTTAATTACATTTGTAGGCAATTGGATGGGCAAAAATAATCACCAACAGCATTTATGCAACATGCTATTAAGCATCAGAGCTGTGATTGAGCAGTTAGAAAACACTGTTCTGCCGTTTACCCTGAAGAGAGCATTATGAGTGAGATTCAACCAACGTTTTTTTACCAATATTCACAAGTTTACTCCGTTTTAATATCTTTACGTTCCACAGGTGTAGAAGCTTGTTATGTTGTGAAGATTATAATTTTATTATTTTATTTTTTAACCACAAAATACTCTTTTGTTGGCTTGAAGATGGCGTAATTTACAATAACTAAAATCAATCATCACATAATCAAAATGTTGTATTAATCTCTGTTTTACAGACTTCCCATAAACAATCCCAGTAACATAAATGAACCGACCGTATCATGCACGAGGAAACAGTTAACTTTATTCAGTTGTTAATTAACTATGAATTACTATTCAAAACAGGCCACGTTCCCGTTTCTGTTGGCTCTCCCTACATGATGAAGAACACGTGAAATGCACTCTTCTTCACTGCGATGACCTTTGGACCAGTGATGGTGTTTGACTGTAGGATGGCTGACTCAGCACTTTGAATAAAACATGTGATGTGGGGATTGGAGGAGCCTCTGAAGGACACTGTGACATGGATGAGTACTGCACACAACCTTCTCTCTCTCTCTCTCTTCTAAATTGCTCCGTATTTCTTTCTGCTTCCATCTCTATCCTGCCTGTTTGACTTTTCTCACTGAACACATCAAACCGTGGGGTTTAGTTTCATAGAAATTGCTCCTAGGTAATATATGCGCCACTGGCAGCCAGAACTAAACGGAAATGATTGATTTCTGTGCTATTTTTGACTGTAAACTGATCATCTGATGTGTTGGGAAACAGTGTTCAACACAAACACACCATACAAGCCACTGCTGAACATGTGTAGCAGCAATCAGATGCTAAATTACACGTGTGTTTTATCTGTCATCAAGCGATGTGACAATTATTTCTGTGTTTACAAATTACTGCCACGAGAAGCAGAAGGAGGCTCCTGTTCATTTCTTCCATCTACATGTTTCCTGTCAAACTGGCAACGCTGCAATCTAACATTTTCCTGTGTTTTCTTTACTGTTTAGCAGTTAACCTTGGAAATATCTAAGCTACAATATCGTAAACTGGAGTCATCTGGATTCTATAATTCATAATAAAAATGCTTTTTAAAAAAAAGGAAAAATTTGACATTTAGGGTAAAATATTTTCGTTCAGCCGGTTAGCTTAGCTTAGAACAAATACTGGAAACAGAGGCAAACAGCTAGCATTGTTAAAGGTAACAAAATCCACCTAGCAGCACCTCTTCAGCTCACTAATTAACATGTTATATGTCATTTGTTTAATCCGCCCAAAAAAAAAAAAAAGAAAAAAGTAAAACCAACAATTCGCCGCTTTATGGGGGGGTATGTGGCGGACTATTTCTTGGCCGGGAAAAGTGACTTCCTGGAGTCTGCTGGTTGCCTGGCAACTGGTCCCAAAATGTCAAACCATTCCTTAACAGTGACATCAGTGCGATGTGGTGAGACAGATAAGACAGAGACAGTTTCCCTATAGTGGGATCAATAAGGTATCACGTTATCATTAAAGTAAGTATCTACGGACCCATTTTCCTCTAATGGCTGCACGCTGTGAGGTTCAATACATGCTTTGGCTCAGAGAGCTGAGGATAGTGCTTCATAATAAGTGGCTGAAATTTAAGATCCCTGAGATAAATGAGTCCAGCGTTATCATCAGTGAAGAGAGAGACAGATAATGTACCTCACGGCTTGCTGAAGCGCTTTTAAATAGGTTTTCTTGATTATCTTTTTTTATTTTAATCGTCCTTGGAGTTGTTGTGTCATTAATGGGATGGGGACTGACAGTGATGATCCATATCAACAACCAAAGTGACTGCTATGCGGCAATAATATGTAATGTGATTCCTGAGAGGGGTGGCCTCTCTGACCCCTGGCCCCCGTATTTCCCACAAAACACAATTAAAAACAACATCTGAATAAAAAACGGATTTTATGAAGTGTTTTGTTGCCAAAGAGAGACAGAGCATAATCTCCCGTCTTAACTGTTCAGTTCAGCCTGGGAGCCTCCGGTGTTGTATTGAATCATTCATCAGCTTCTAAGTTTGCTAGCTACTGTAACCCACGGCAGAGCGGCTGCAAGCTTTGTCTTTTCCATTTGGGTCAGAGTGAAGCCCTCTGTTACATAAGCCCAGCCCCGTCTGCAGCAAATTCCTATACTGGGGGGAACGACCCAAGGCGTCTTGGTGGGAGGAAAAGCAATACAGTTAGATTTATTATTTAGCTCTTTGAAGAGAGTCCACCCTCCTCAGGTCAGTCACAGTACGTTAGTAAAAGTCTTAGCATCTATCCATCTATCTATAGGTATAAAGAGAGACAAGTAAAAACTGGTAGAAGAGAGATGTACAGCAGGATGCGTTGAACCCCTTTAGTTGCATAAGTGCATTAGCAGACTGAGGCCTCGGGACGCCACACAGAAACATTGAGCTGCATTGTGGGTCTGTAAAAGCCTGACTCTGCTCTGACCCCAGAGGAATTCAGAGACGACTCGTACTTCTGCCATTTTCCTTGAAATGTTTTAAGGAATATTAAAATAAGTACAGTACCATGGGATCGTGTTTTTATTCTGCCTTTCAGCTTTCTCTAAAGGTAATTTGTGGAATACTCTTTATAAATCAATATAAAGCCTGTGATACTTGAGCCAGCCAATTCTTCAGCTGTGAAAAGCCATATACTGTTAGTGTGTGTGAGGATGGAGACACATCCTGAACACAGAGCAAATACACGTAATAATATTATGTTGTCTACACACCACAGGTTTGTATACTCACACTGATACTGCTATACTACACTAGACTACTTTCATAATAAAAGGGAACCAACTTGCCTGGATTTTTATTATATTGGCATTGAAATGCTGATAGATGTGCTATTATTTACTTTTCTATAAGTCAGTTCAGGCTGACGTGGCTCCACTTGAGCCTTTCGGTCGTCACTAAAAAGGAGCATCAAAGTGATGAAGGAGTTGTTTTATGTCTGGTTTCTCTTTTCTATAACGAACTAGCTGCATCATATGAGCCAGAGAAGAGACACAGGAGGTAATTTAATAACTTAATTCCAGATGAGTAATTAAGCGTTGCTTCCTCCACGATCCAGAGGTCCATTTCTATTGTCAACTGCATTTTTCTCTTAAGGTCAGTTAGCAAACACTCTCAGCTCTAACTCGCTCTGGATCTAAAGTTTGAGCAGGAGAAAAATCTCTTATGTGATCTTCACCTTAGAAACTTGGTGAATTTGATCATTAAAAGGCCCCTGCAATACCTCATCTCTACTACTCACACTACAAGTACTTCAAAGCAGTTACTGTACAGTAGTACTGCATCTATAGTAACTGCAACGTAACACTTTGAGGTTGCAGGCAATGTGAGGGAGAATATAAGAGGTATAAGTTTGTACCAGTATACATTATAACAGCAGAGAAGACACAAACACACACCCGCACACACACACACACACACACACACACAGGTTCTCACACAAAAAACAAACAAAAATGACGTATTCAACTTTTAAAGTCCTATCAGTAAAATCTGTCCCTTCAGTAGCATCTACTGGCAGCTGTAGAAACTACATCTGCAAACAACCCCTACACACACACACACACACACTCACACACACACACACACACAGCTGACACAGTATATGTCAGATGTCACACATTTCAAGTTTAGCACCTGATAGGTTACTGAGACTCTGCTGTAAGATCTTAGGCTGCATGTCATAACAGTATTTAATGCATCTATCACATGTCCATTACTCAAAACTGATTCAGGTGCAGTGATACCACGCCAAAAAACTGAAGTTAGCATGCCTCACATTCAGCGGTTCATCTCCTGCACGAAGTGACAAACAGCTAGCAAGACAGGCACAACGAAACACCGCTGGATGTTAGCTAATGTCATACAGTGGTGAGCTGACATTTCCTGTGCTGCATTAACAAAACACATTAGCTTATGTGGCTAACATCAGCTACAAGTGAAGCTTCTGTATATCAACACAGAGCAGTTTAAGAAGTGCTGGTTTGTGGTACAACTGAGAATGAACTAATGCTTATTTTAAGTGCAGAATATTGCTACAGACTGCTTGGAGCTTTCTCCTCAGAACAACCTGATGAAGTTTGTGTGCTGACACAGAAACCAGATGGTCCGACAACAAGTCAGCTCATTAATTATTTGTCATTAACAAATGGTACAGCAGCTGAAGAGGACCAGGATTACTAGTCCTTCCTGTAGAAATAAAAAATAAATTTAAAAAGCAACAGACAGATGCCATTTTGTTGTGTTGGATGGAGCTGGCTTTGATAAATCTCGCTCTGAGGGGCTCAGAAGCTTCGCTAATTGACTGTAGGGAAATTATGCGCGATTACACATGAAATGCAGCTTCACTGTGGGCACATATGGATCGAGATCAGTGACAGCAGCACAATGTTCTCAATGTTAGTGAGAGAACATTTCAGCCGTTAAAGACCGCTGCTCAGTCTGCTGCTGTTAGTGGTTGTGTGTGTGTGTGTGTGTGTGTGTGTGTGTGTGTGTGTGTGTGTAGGCATGCATGCATACATTCTGGTGTTTAGATTTGTGTGAGTGTGTATGTGTGTATTGTATATCCAGATGCCTTAACATTAAAACATTTGTGACTTTGTTTCAAGCAAGATTATTTCTCATTTCCTAACAGCAGCAGCAGCAGCACCCGTTTGGCGCCGTGCAGCCACCTCGTCCTGCAGTAACTGATTTGTTTGAAGTCACACAGGAAGAGAAAGAGGCATGCTGGTGACGTGTCTTCAGACAAAAGAAGCATTAGCCAGGATTAATTGGGATTAACGAGGAGAAATTCTGATGGACAGGACCAAAAAACAAAACAAAACAAAAAAACACACCCCTGCACCCCACAGGCTCACTGTACTCCTAACCAAAGTCTGAACAGATTAAAATGACATGGTTCTAACTGGCAGGTGGAGACAGCAGCAGAGGGGCTTGTGTTTAGGTATGTAAGTGCGAGCCTGCATGTGTGGTCCTGTCACTGATCATCTGTCTGTGTGTCTATAGACATGTTTGTGTGTGTGTGTGTGTGTGTGTGTGTGTGTGTGTGTGTGTGTGTGTGTGTGTGTGTAAGTGAGCGTGAGAGAGAGAACGTGTGCACAGCCAGAGACTAGTACTCCACCCAGCCCACGGCCCAAATGTTGAGTCACTCGGGCCGATAAACTCAACTTCTGGTGCAACATTTCACTCTGATATTTGTTTGATAATCTTGATGAAATCTGGTTAAAGTTCAGCTCTTGAGTAAGAAATGAGTGTCCGACACTGAGAACCTATGATGTTCTCTGAATCAGAGCTAAAACGATTGATCAACAGAAAATGAACCAGCAACATTTTAATTAATTAATTATTGAAGTTATTCTGTTACACAAAAATTTGAAGGAATTGACTGGTTCCAGTTTCTCAAATGTGAATATTTGCTGATGTTTCTTAAACTTGTATTACAGTAAACTGCATATCTTTGTTATGAAAAAAAAAACAAGCAGTCCTGATTAAAGGACGGGTCCACAATTTTTCAAGTTTGCCTTAAAACAATAGTCAGATGCCCATATGTCCATTGAAACTGTTTTTCTTGCTGTAATAATTCCTCCTGTTCATACTGGCTACAAATAGATCCCTTCCTAATGTGCTTCCAATGTAAGTGAAGAAGAAGGAGAAGAAGGAAGGAAAGAGGAAAGGAAAGAAACAGGACAAGACACAATGAAACAAAGAAATACGGAAGAAAAGAAGAAGACAGTAGTAACAAGAAAGAAAGGAGAAGGAAGGAAGGAAAGAAAAAAGCAAAATAACTAAGGATGGAAGCTATACATTTCAGGCAATGGAGACAACAAAGGAGGGAAGGAAGGAATAAAGCAAGTGAAAAAGAAAGAAAGAAATCGATGGATATGGTAAGATGGACAGTAAAGGAAGGAAGGAGGGAAAAAGGAAAAGACACAAACGTGGAAGGGATGAAGCAACTGAAAGGAGGGAAATAAATTAGGTTAAGGAGAAAAAAAAAGGAAAGGAAAAACAATGAAAACAACATGGCAGAATGGACGTTTCCAGTAAATGAAATGTGAAATAACATGTAACCTTTGTACAAAGACTCCAATCTGAGAGTCCTAATCTCACTGCGACATTCATCTCCATCCCACCATTAGTGGAATTAACAAAGCACCGCCAGATCTCAGAGACAGAGAGAGAGAGATGGATGGACAGATTTCAAATGAGAAAAAGGGGAACCAGTGAGACAGATTGAGAAAGAGGAGGACAGAAGGAGAGACTAGGGGATACGCTACAAATTGAAGGGAAAAAAAAAATAGGGAGGAGGATCAAAGTGAGAAGTGAGAGAAAGAGAGAGAGGAAGAGAGGGAGAGCCCCTCGGGTAACTGTTAAACTGACTTAATCAGATCAACTTACTGACCTGGATAAACTCTGCTTGACTGGAACACACAACTACTCACATAACAAACCTTCAGATCACGGATAGAGAGTGTGTGTGTGTGTGTGTGTGTGTGTGTTTCTATGTGTTGTGTAGAAAGAAAATAAGAGACCAACAGATAAAAGTCTTCACTTGGTTTTAAGGCATTGTTTGGTGTGACACAGTATTCGTCAGACAGACATATTTAGCCTTCAAGTCCTCCCATTCAATTTAAAACAACACTAAGAGTCTGCAGCCATGCTAGCAGCTCCAATAGGCTGCTGTACTTAGGCACAGCAGAGCCTACAGCTAAATGCTAAGCATGCTAACATACTCACAAAGACAATGCTGAAGTTTAGCAAGTAATGTTTACCCTGTTCATCATCTTAGTTTAGCTAACATTTGCTAATTAGCACTCAACATAAAGTACAGCTGAAACTGATGGGAATGTCGTGGGTATTGGGTAAGTATTGGACACACTGAAACTTTAACCCAATGATGGTGCAACATGCTCTGCTCAGCAGAAGCTGATTGACAGTTTGTTCACTGCAAATGTTCTCTGAACCCTCAGCTTGTTTGTTAAATGAACTGGAGTTTTGAGGGAAGCTTTCCTCTGACGCAAGCCCACTTTAATTTGCCCGAGGAGATGCAGCGTTGATGTTTCTCTCTAAACTGTCAATGACTTCAGGCCAAATCACGCAATCGTGCCGTGAAAATAGCCAAATGCTGGAATTTCATTCAAAGATGAAGAGAAGAGGAGGAGAAGAGAAGAAAAAAGAAAGAAGAGGAAAGATAAGGAGGAAAAGGCAAAGAGAAGAGGAAAGGAAATGAGGAGAGAATGTAAAAGGCTTTTCCTCAGCTGAGCCTGAGTTCACTGGGTTGTCTCTCTGCGCCTGCCCTTCCTTTACAGCTTACATACATGATCATGTGCTTTTATGGATCAATGCACTATTGTGTGTGACTGTGTGTAGGTGTCAGATTTTTTTGTGTGTGTCGGTGAACACATGGAGGGGACAGGGGAATGTGCCCGTTAGGCATTCCTCACAGTGTGCAGGCCCGTTGTGCCGCTGCATTGTTGCAGGACTCTCCTTTGTCCCACAAGACAAACAAATGTATTTCTAATGACACAACAGCACAGATTCTCTGACACAGTTACATCACATGGTGTCATCAGACCACAGCATGATGAAAACTGGCCTGTGATCTGAACCGGGCCAATAACTGTTAGTGACATCATCAAGGTGGCAGTTGAAAGGGGATAAACCAATCATCCATCTGGAAACTCCATCAAGAAAACAAGAACTCCCATCGCCCCTTTAAACAATGTTTGAGTCAGTTTAAGACAATTATTCACTCAAAGAAGGAACCAGATTTTAATGTTGGAGCTGCTGCAGATGGAGGTGGGAGGAACAGAAGAGATGAGTAATCAAGAGAAGAAGAAAGTAGAAGTGAACTGGTTGAATCATGTAACTGTAAAAGAAAGAACTCGACACTGCTCTCCACGGGAAATTTCATGTCGTCATTTAATGTAGGAGAGAGAATCATTATGGTATTTTCTTTATGTAGCTCTTATGAATCGTCTTTTTCTCTCCCACCTTCTTCCTGTGTGTGGGCATCGCTCTGTCTCTCTAACTCTCCATCACACACACACACACACACACACACACACACACACACACACACACACAGGCTTGTTAATGCAGAAGTAATGTAGTAAACTCATGGGGACTCCCCTAATAGAATCTGCTGTCAAGAACATCCGAGAAGTGAATTCATAATAAAACTCACACACACACAAATGTACATGCATGTGTGTGTGCGCACATAGCACACATGCCGTGGAGAACAAAAGGAATAAAAGAAAACCAAAGCAAAGAGAAGAAATTAGAAGCGAAGAGAAAGTAATCTAATCCAGAAAATGAGAGTATCATGGGGATGGAGAGAGTGTTTTGCGCAGCAGGCCCACCGGGCTACAGAGAAATGTAATTGGCACCAAAACGGCAGCAAGCAGCAGGGGTTGCAGCTGTTGCATATGCCCACAAGCTAAAAAACACAGGACATAACTAGCGTTAAACCACATACTGAGTGCTCTCATAAGTACAAAGCATTTTAAATGGATTTGGATCAGTAGGGAACTGCTCCAGGGGTTAGGCTATACTGCAACAACACATTTTTTTCTTCTTCTTTCTGAGTGACGCTGATACACACATGACATGATCAATGTCCAACTGCACAGAAAGTGCAGGGCTGGAAAAGCAGAATCATGAGTGACTGAACAGCAGGGCAGCACATAAACATACAGTACATGAGTATAAAACACACTGCAGTTTACAGTGTGCAGAGGAAAAAGAGGGAATGAAGAAAGCGGAGACGATTTAGGGGAGGAGGTAGTCATAAACATTATTTGACTCGTGCAGTACTGCAGTGGGACCTCGCCCTCGTGTTTTAATCCAGCACGCCTTACATCAGAGGTTCCCAACCATTTCGTGTAACACACCCCCTCAGCCCTGTCAGATGAACTCAATTACCCCTTCATCAACACTACCATTTATTTCAACCATTTATCCATTTCTTTTAGCTATCTGTTTTAACCATTGATGCCTTACCTTGAGCTATTTCACCATTTATCCATTACTTTAAGCTAACGTTTAACTCTATTACTTTTAGCTAACTATTTCAACCATATATCCATCACGTCTATCCAGCAGTTTCAGTTTCTCCGCTCGCCTGCTAGCTAGTTTTTAAGCATTCTCAACACGTGGTTTTCAGGTGTTACAGGTGACTTCATTTAAATTGTAATTTCAGAAGGACCCCCTGAGGTACAAGTGCCCCTGTTTGGGAATCACTGCCTTAACATCATTCCTGCTGTCAGGTCATTCTGTAATGTTATTCACTAAAACCAGAATCTCAACCAGCTGGTTAGCACATCTTTACATGTAGCGCCTGGCAGCTAAAAGGAGAGCGAATATTGATTTCTTGATTGATCTCTTAGTAATGGATTTTAGCAAACTAGTAAAAAAGTACAAATATCTACAATGGGTACATCTGTACCGCACAACCTACTGTACACTGTAAGATAGGAATCATTAAGGAGAATAAAACTGCAAAGAACTGAATCTACTGACCAGTCTAATGTGTGTTACAATATGAGTAAAGACAGCGGGCGTGTGCCTGTGTGTGTATAAATGTTTGTGAGGAACGGCGGTGGACTGCAGTAAAGAATAAAAAATAACAAACCAGATGCATGATGGGAACTTCCAGAGACTACCCCTGTGCAAACTAGCTCAGATACCCAAATGGCGTCGTTATGGAAGTGAGCAACTGAGAGAACGGTCGGGGTTGCATCCGCGACATCTGCCAACGGCTGAAACAAACAGCAGGAAGGACAAACAGAGTTTCCTGCTGGTTCCTACTGAAGGTTATCTGTGCTGCTGGAAGGCTGCGGTGGCCAAAAGGCTGAGCCCACATGAAAATGGTGTTTTTAGCACCAAAACATTTTGCTTTTTGAACAGGTTCTCTGCAGTGGATAAATCTGAGCATTTTAGCTTGGACGAGGAAAAAAAGCTTTTCTGAAACAATGACACATGCCTTCACAGACACGAGTGGATGCTGTGTAGAAGCAACATGAAGCAAGCTTTCTGCTGCCTTCAGCTCTCATTTTGAATGTTATTAATAGAGTCTGGCCTGCACACCTATTGTTGGTTTGCTCTGGTCCGAATCAGGTAATGAGTTGGAGTTCGGTTTCTTTTGAACCAAAATGCATCACTACAAACCAGGTGAGAACGTTCACTCTTTGATTGGTCAGGTGTGTCTGGGGCGGGAGCAACAAAGTAAATACAGGAAGAAGGTCCTGTGTTCTGGACTAGTGCATATTTCTGTGAGAGAAATATTGCTGCTTCGTTCTCTGGCTAGCTGCTGCTACTAGAAACAGTTTGCTGCTCTGCTGCTTCCCAGAATGCAAAGCTCACCTGGCTACAGGAGCCACTTAGCTGGTAGTTGGGTTGGATCAAGGTCGGATCATGTTCCCACCACAAACAAACCCCTCCAGAGTTCGTTTGGGACCAGACCAAGACCACCTCCTCTCAAGGGTCTCAGTGCGGTTGTTTTGGTCTGAACCCGAGTGTGATTACTGTGTTCACACCTGCCCAAACCAACCGCACCAAGGGGGAAAACGAACCAGAGTCCGATTTAACCGGTCTAAAAAGCACAGGTTGGTTATTAATGTCCCACTCAAAGGTATGTACTGAGCGGGACATTTTACAGGCCGATCACACAATACAGGTGTTGCCATTGATCCATATCTATGTTTACATTGTCAGACAACAGCATAAAATATGAAATGTGATCAGTGGCTTCAGTGCAGCAACGCATGAGTTACTGTTCTCCTTAGTTAACAGGTTTATGAGCAACAATCAGATCAGGTTTGACACATCAGTCACCTGACAACAGAAACAGAAAACTGTAATGAAGGACACTGTCTGGAATTATGTGTTTGGCTGTAGTAGTTTATCACGAAGAGCAGGAGGTGACAGAATGAGCAGATGATGGCTGCGATGCACAATTTTGTTGCTTCCCACATGAAAAAGGAGGGGGAAGAAGAGCTTCAGCCGTTCTATGTTTTTGGCTTTCAGCGTGAAAAATGACTGTTATTTAGCAACTGCCACTAAAGCTGAAGAACAAGCAAGTTGTCCTTTAAAAGCAGAATGTCTCTGAAACTGTGTTAAAGGCTTACATAGAGCCTTTTGTTAAATTTATTTTATGTAACTTTTATATTCAGGTTACTTGCTAAAAACCCTCCTGGCACTACGTAGTGAAAAAGCTAACATGACAGAAACAGAGATATTGCTACAAAAACCAACTTGCGTTTCTGAAGTCATGCTTCCATGTTGTTCTGTACTTTTGTTCCAACTCTCGACTCTACATTGAAGCTTCACAGCTTATAAATATTACAAAGAAATGAGAGAAAATAGAAAGAGAGAGACACAAGGAAATACCACTACAAAGATGGGGGGTTTTTTTATAGTGGAGGGCCATAACTTTCCAGTAAATTTAAGTCTTAACATTAAATAAAGGATAAAACAAGTGACAACATTCATGGGGAGGCACAAAGAACCAGCAAAGATCCCTCAAGTCAAACAGGCACGCTGTGACAAACTGAACTGCATTTATCCTCCATACCGTGCTATCCTGTTCCCACTTTGCATCTCTTCTTTCCTTTCCTCCCATCATTTTACCCCGCAATCTGTCGGCCCGATCAGCCAAGCAAAAAGACAAAGGGAAGGGGAAGAAGGAGGAGGAGGGGAGGGAAAGAGTAATGAGGTCAGTAGCA
This sequence comes from Macquaria ambigua, assembly GCA_008360985.2. Taxonomy (NCBI): domain Eukaryota; kingdom Metazoa; phylum Chordata; class Actinopteri; order Centrarchiformes; family Percichthyidae; genus Macquaria; species Macquaria ambigua. The sequence goes on from VMKM01000795.1 coordinate 14,436, forward strand.
CTTATCTGCAGCCGTTGAATGAGGGATGAAGAGGAGGCTCTGGGCTTTCGCTCTCTCACACTCCTGTTTTGAATGCACCCCACCTCCCTCAGCACGGCTTCTGTCACCTCATGTTACACGTCCATTGCCATCTCTTTTTTTTTTCTGTAACACTCTAGAAAGCCTTTTCATCCCCTCTCTCCTCTATATTTGACTCTCAAGTCTCTCAATCTTTTTACTTTCCTCTTTTGTTGTCATTCATTTTGTGATGTTTCTTCATACCACTCTGTCCAATCGTCTAACACCTCACAGACCTCCTCACCTCCCTTCTCTCTCTCCATCCTCTTCTTATGTTAAATGTCCTTTTCACCTCCATCTTTATTTAGCTGATTCTCCATGTTAAGCCTCCGGCGCTGTCTTGTTCACCTTCCTCCATATTCCTCACTCAGTTGCTTACTTCCTCCACTCTTTTCCTGCCTTTGCTGTCCTCCTGCTACTCCTCCTCCTCCACTGTCTTTGTCTTTCCATGTCTGTCCTTTATCCCTCCTCAGTCCTGTTCTGCTCACTTTTCAGTCTTAGTCTGCTCTTCCTCCAGTCATCCTGTCTTCCACATTGTGGTATATTGAGTTTCAATTGAGTCAATGTAAGATGTAAATTGAAGCTGTAATTCACCAGCAGGAGTTAGGAGCTGTTTTCCTTCAGATTCTCCTCTTTAATTGCTTCTAAACTAGAAAAAAATACAGCTTTTTTCATCAACTTCCTGAATCAAGTGATTTTTTTTTTTGTCATTTAAGTTTTATTCAAAAAATAATCGAAAATCGAGTGGACTTTACGTAAAGTGAATACTCCACTGCTGGATTAACTGCTGCACTGTCGTCCCTCTCCACTGCTTCGTCAATTATCTCCTCCCTCCCTTTATCAGCCAGACATCCATCCATCCAGCTGTCAAGCAGATTTTACGCAAACTTTTAAAATGTCAGAGAAAAATGAAATGTGAATTAGATGTATTTCCACCAGCTGGGCTGAAGCGAATAAATCAAGCTCTCCTAAATGTCAAAAAGCCCATTCATGTGAGAAATGGCGGGAATCTCTGCAGAACTCATCGGGCAAAGTGTTGTGCTTCTTTGGACTATTGGCATATTTCATGCTTTCACCCTGAAGGAGAAAACAAATATGTTCTAATGCCTCTAAGCCACGGCAGAGAACTGCTGTGTAACGACACTTGTTGCCCACATTAAAGCGCAGGCCTGAGTTATGGGAAGGTCTCTCTGGGTCAAGGTGCAGAATTCAAACAGCAGAATGAAAGACAAATCCTGAAGAGAGCCAGCGATGTGGATTTATTAAATAGATAAGGACAATTCCCTGCATCTAATATCAATATCACTAAAATCTCAATATCCACATAGGGAATTGCTGAATAGAAAAGAGTTGATTCTTGAAAATGATTGATTTAGACTAGAGTTATTCCCTTCCTGTTAAATATCTACGCCTCCAGTTCTTGCCAATGCCAAAATCATTCATGTATTCTTTTACTGTTTTTTGGATTTTGAGATTCTGATTTTCTGGAGCTGAGCATTGCACTGAAAAATGTGTTGAGGTCACTAGAAATTATAGTTATTTGGTCATTATTTGTCAAAAACCATTCATGTCAGGGGACGCGTTGAGATATATATATATATATATATATATATATATATATATATATATCTTGTATTACTGGTCAACGGGGTAAAAAATATAACTGCAGCTCACCATACCTGCTTGTCTATTTAGTGGGGAAAATAATAACATGGGTAAACTGACACATTTAGAAACAAAACTCTTAGGTGTGTTTCAAACCTCGCCAGTTAACGTCACTGGAGGTCAGATCCCCTCCTCCCTTTGTCTCTGTCTCCACACAAACTCTCCCCCCATCCTGCCCTCCTCCCTGCTACGCTACTCTCCTCACCCTCATCTGTCACACAGCAGCAGCAACTCCTAACACACACACACACACACACACACACACACACACACACACACACACACACACACACACACACACAGCGTAGCAGTGGCAGATGTGAGGTGACAAGCTGAGGACTTTGGTAACACTTCCAAGGACAGAGTTTGCTTGTGTCGCGTGTGTGTGCACAGAACTTCGACAGTGCCACATGTTGGCACAATTCCCCTAATGTCTCATGGCACATGGACACACACACACACACACACACTTCGGCCCCTCCCCCTCCCCCAAGCACTGACCCACACACAGTCCAGTAATAATGTGGGGCAGGCAGATCAGCCAGATGTTTGTTGGTACATCTTGGTGTGTTAGTGTATCTGTGTGTGTGTGTGTGTGTGTGGGTGTGTGAGAATGCAAGAGCAGGTGCATCTACTGTATGTGCACACAAGCATAAGTAAATGCAGAATGTGTCTATGCTCCTTTGAAAGTAGGAGCGAGTGCCTGATGTACTGTACTGCCTGAAAATCTTCTGCAGTAAGTGTGTGTGTGTGTGTGTGTGTGTGTGTGTGTGTGTGTGTGTGTGTACCTACATTTATATCTGTATGCGTCTTTTCTCTTTACTGACAGTGTCATATGTATTACAGAGTGAAACACTCTCACACTCAAAGTTTTAACTTGAAAACATGTTCTCCTCTTCTATCTTTTTCATACTCCATGTTAGCAGCAGAAGCACAAACATGTTTCTGAGTGTCACATTGTTTTCCTGGTTTCTTTGCTCTAACCAGGCTGTTTGTTCTGTGGTGTGGCCCCACAGCCCTCTGTGTACCAGCATTAGAGTGTACTAGTGTCCAGATGGCCAAGCTTGCTGTTCCTGCCCTGAAAGTGGAGCACTGGGCTAAGCTTCTATTATACGGGCTTAAAAACACACTAATCACCCAACAGCACTCTGCACTGCTGCTGCTTTTAGAGGGCGCCACCAGGATGTGTGTGTGTGTGTGTGTGTGTGTGTGTGTGTGTGTGTGTGTGTGTGTGTGTAATCTTAGTACTACCCTCTCAATCATTGACTGTTAACATGACTAGCAGAGTAGTGTGCATGTACCATAACTATTACATCTATTCATTAATAATAAAGTATGTTAGGAGCGTATTATTCACACATGCTGTATGTGAGGGAAGCTGTTAAATAATAAGTGGGAAATTATTTCAAACCACCATTCATGCTTCATCTTGTTTTATATTTATTTAGATTTTATATCTTCTGAATCTAAAGGTTTCTGAAATACCAAGTCAGATTTTTTGTTTTCTGGTAAACAATGATTAATTAGTGTAACACCTCAAAAATATATTTGTTTGCTGGCAGGACTACTTTGCTGAGTGTACTGTCGAGAAACAGGAAGCTGCTCCGATTTAAAATGCAGCTCTTTAGAGAAGGAAGACTCATCCCCACTGACTTCAGTCCAACACTTGAGTATTAAAGTTATTAACTAACTGTCTGAAGCCATCTACTCTTGGCAGTGTGTCTGCAATAGTGCACATCAATTAACACATTAATGAGCGTAGCTGCAGGTCAGAGAGGAGAGGCGCTGCCACGGGGAAACACCCGCTCTGCACTGCGGCCACTGTTGGCAGAGAGAGGAGCTGCTGGCACTGCCAACCTTCATCAGCCATCCAATTCAATGTGCATAACAGTGTGTGTGTGTGTGTGTGTGTGAGTGTGAGTGTGTCTGTAGGGCAGCCCCAGGTGCCAAGGCCCGGCCTGACATCTTGGCCTGGCGCGATTAAGTGGCTCCACTGTGCCAGTTAGATCCCTCAGCTCCAAGCCCAGACACGCATTTATCTCGCACTTCATTTGTTACGAAATACTAAATAACTCATTCTTTTTCTAAGACCAAATTAAGGAATTGGTCTAAACGTTACTTAAGTTTGTTGTTGGTTGGAAAATGTGACGTAAAATTGTCAATACTAACATCTACATTACAGAACCACACCAGTAGCAGTTGTTTTGCATGTTTTGTTTACTGCTCACCATTTCCAAAAGCATACCTTGAAGTAATATACCACCCAAAGTTAACCCCTGCACATGAGAAAGGTGGCTGTAAAAAGTCTGAATAAAATGTTTCAGTGATCGAATTTAAAGACTGCCTGAGAGAGACAAAGAGAAATGTTTCTGGGCAAGAGAAATGGCTTCAACTCTGCACTGGATAATGATTACTGATTGTTTTCAGCATAAACAGATGCAAAAAAAAAAAAAAAAAAAAAAATCTAAAATCAATCACTGTGCTAATTCTCACTCTGCATCTCTGTCGTCACTCTCCTGATTCAGCAGGTTTACACCTCCCAGGGTGCACTGAGGTCTGCTGATACACACAACTGTACATCATCAATACACCAGTCACACACTACCAAAGACAGATCACTGTACACACACACACACACACGACTTCCCACTGTGTACCACCTGTCTGTGTCTCCAGCTGTCTCGTGGGCTTCTACTGTACTCAGCACTTTGTGTGTTCATCTGTTAACCTTACTGAACTCTCATACATGAACTTCTCTCCTTCTCACGTTAAAGATGCTCAATGTTTTTATATGAACACCGGATTAATCCACACTGAGAAAGCTGTTGTAGAGACGAACCCATAAACAATTATCACCTCTGTGGAGCGTTTTAGCCTCTTTCAGCTCAGTGTTTTGGTTTTCTGGCTCACAACGTTACTGTTTTGGCTCACCTTTACTGCTTCTTCTCCACCCTGTTTCCAGCAACAACAGGCAGCTGCGTTCAGTAAAAAAGCTCTGATAAACCCACTGTCCACTACCTGCCCAACACCAAACAGCAGACAGACACAGTTAGACACTAGCTGGTGAACACAGTGAAGCATTCAGCAGCTAAAGAGCCAGATAATTCCTCAGGAGTTGGTGGAGCGCCAAACAAAGCTAAAAGGAGAGTGAATACTGGGTGGCCAGAAACATGACTCTAAATGAAGACTAACGTTGCTCCATGTATGCTGGATGTGTAAAGGAGCAACAGTATCGCCTATCAACATTATAAGGTGATAATATGTCAGTGTTGTGTTCACAGCTGCCCCTTAATGACCAAAAATGAATAAATGATTGCTCTTTTAAACAGGACAGAAATTCCCATCAAACTGTTTACTGAAATTTGTTACTTTAATGTTGCTCTGCATTTTGCCAAAGATAATTCACAAAGGTGACTCCAACGTTTGCAGATTAGTGTCCCCAAACTGAAGCAGGAAGTAACTGAAACAGGTCTGATAACACTCAACATCAAAGGAATCCAGAAAAAATGTGACATTTGTATTTTACTCTAATTAATTTCCTGCGGTCGAAAAGGTTCCATGCTTAACAGCAGAAGTTAATTTGAACAAATGCGGGGAAACGTCACCGTAGAGTCACATTGGAGCACAGTGGCAGTTTTAACTGTTTAACCAATTTTCCATTCATATACAGTAGAACAAGGTCAGGACGGCCTTTGATCAGCCAAGAGAGGAGGCTTCTGAGGATGCCACCAAGCTTGTTTCTCTCTGTCTCTCTCAGACAGAAAATGGCAGATTCTAGTCTAAATTTCTAGTCTCAGAGATTTCTGTTGCAGCCCCACATAATGATTTAGCTGATAAGACGGGTGTATTTTTACTTTAAATACATGTTTTAACTATAGTTTTCCTGTTACTCGTCCTTGTCTTGCAGTGAAATACACAGTGGACGCAGTAACACAGTGAATCGTTTGGTTTTTAAAGTTGACAGTATTCAAATAAGTGCTCCTCCTTTGTGTGTGTGCGTGCGTTCATCTTTGTCTACCATCAGTAGCAGTTTTGACAGTTCTGACTGGTCTACTTTCCTGTGCTGTCCTTGTTAATTTGCTTTTGTGCAACCCAGACGGGAGACAAACCCTTCATCTACACATGGCAGATTGTTGCATATTACAGGTTTAATAGTCTGCCGTCTTACTAAGCTGTGTCATGCTAGAAAACAGTCAGCTCAGCTCAATGATGTCACCTTTCATTTGCCCTTCTTCCCACAAGGCACCACAGCTGCGTTATGCTTCTTAGGGGAATTGATAGGTGTCGGGTTACACATCTCATTGATTGTGAGCAGCTAGCTTAGCGGTCACAGTTGAGTCAGCTAACAGTTTGGATCAGTGCCATCATTCATCCAGGAACATGGTTTTTCATAATAGAGGCCAAGGCTTTAAAACTGAGAGCTGGGACATGAATGATTTACTATTCTTTATGTTCATGTTTTATATTGTCCTTTAATGAGCACAGGGGCCACTTTCACCGGCCCTCAGAGCCATTACACTTATGATGTGCCTGATGTTAGAGTGCTGTCCACCCATCCTAACTCTAAAATCAATATGTAGAGAGGTGTTTTGAGTCTTTTAAACCATCCGTCCTCTTTGGCCTGATGGAAGCCTGACTGGCACCACAATAAAGTTCCTGCATTTAAATCATTATTGCTTTTACCATCATTTGGGCTTCTGCTTTATGTTAACCAGGAGCTACCTCATAATCCACTTTGAAGAGGACATCAGAACAATGTATTAATAATTTGGGATTTCAACTTTGTCCTCCAGTTTATTCACATGTCCCCGTAACTACTCAAGAACATGTGGTAGGACAATCACTTGGTCGACCTTTACTGAGCAGAAACCTGCTATTTTTCCACTGTGGTTAGAAAATGGGCTACAACATTTAAATCTGTAGCTTAGCACTTAGTGGGCGCCACCAGAAAGACCCTTAATGTCATTTCAATAAGTCATTCCTTAATAGAGACGGAGTGTGTTTGTTTTGTGAATGTTTCCCTCTTTGATGGATCTGATTGAATAGTTGGTGTACAGTTTGTCTGCTCAGCCCATAAAGACTACAGTCAGGAGTAAATCTGCCCATTTAGTTTTACAGTAAAAAGAGAGTAATGGGGGACCTGTAGCATAAAATATTACCACTTCCATGAACTTGCATTGTTTTATGTTAAGATTTGGCACATTTTTGCATGATTTGTAGTGTTAACTTTAAGGCAAGTGGGTCTGAAAAATGATTGCAAACGCACCGTCAAGACTTGTGTTCCTGCAGTTCCTAGAAGACTCCTAGACAACCTGTCCAGTTCTAGAAACTTCTCCCTTTGGTTCCAATAAAGTTGGACATGAATGAAATGGAAAGCTTTCAATGTCGTCTGTCTGAATCCAGCTCGTGATCTATACAGTATGCCCCTCCAAACTTTGGCCCTCCAGTCCCTTCTCCCTGTCTGCTTTTCTTTATAATAACTCAAATTTGCCAAAAGACAAACTAAAAATAAAAAAAATAAAAAAAAAGAGAGCTGGAAACTGTAATCCCACTGATGATGTTTATCTCTTAAGAAGTTACAGAGACGATTGAGTCATCTCTGCAACAGCCATCTGCTTTAAACTCAATGGCACGCAATTACACACACACACACACACACACACTTTACTAGTACTTCAATGCTACATATTAGGGTTTGGCGATATAAAGATATATAACGTTACGAGTGTACAGATGTGTCTACTCTCAGAGATGTTGCCTCACTCTTCATACCACTGTATGTATCACTTTAAAATCTCAGGGTGTATTGGGCCTTTGTGGGCAGTGTAGCAAATCAATGAGCAGGACAGCTTTATCACAGCTTTGTATTAGAGGCGGACATTTTTTCGGGATTCCTGTGGGATTCCAGCGGGATGGGAGTCAATTTCACTATTCTTCACATGACTGGGTCGAGACAGGAAAAAAGTCAGCAGGAGCGGACGGTAATCATAATAACAATATTAATAATAATGTAACTTGATTTGTGAGATATTTCATTCACTGGAAAAGCCAACAACTGTTTCTCAATGGAACTGCTCACCACAACTGCATATGTCATCAAAGCTTTGCCTACGGAAAAAAGAAATACATGTAGGAACTCTGCCACAAACTTGTTTCTGGCTTTGACAAACACACACATACATTTGCAGCACATTCTTGTACGCACAAACACACTAACAGCACATTAACATTATGATAAACACACGTGTGTATTACGTGGTGTCTTTCTCTCTCACACACACACACACACACACACACACACACACACCCAGTAGTGTAGGATAAACAGTAGAGCTAATGCAGAATGCAGTATCAGGCCTGCAGCGAGGCAGCAGACACGGAGCGAGTCGCCTGTCTACTGAATGAACACATAGGTTGTACACACTTTACAGTCACGCAAGCCTAGAAAACCACACAACGGTTACTGTTCATGCGTGTGCGTGTGTGTGTGCATGTATGTGTGTGTGAGTCAGAGACAGAGAGAGAAGGACATCTGTGCATAAAGGCAGTGGTTGTGTGTGAGTGTGTGTAATATATCACATCAGCATGAATGAGGCATCTTCATTCATCCACACGAGATGAGAGCACAGCGATCTCATGTCGTGTCCCAAACACAGAACAGGTCACAATTGTATGCAAATTCAGCTTCAAGGTTTACGCACCAAAGAAAACACGAAACTGTGACGAGACGCTCTGATCCCAAGTTGACTCCTGTCCTCCTCCCCTCAGTGTGTCGTGTCTGTTATCGTTTTCCACACCGAGGCAGGGCCGGGACAAGCAGAGCATTTGTCGACAAACAGTCCTGGTGAGAATCTGCATTCAAGATCTTAATGAGACAATCAGCACGGGGCCGATTAACATGAAAACAGAGGCAGTAATAATGACGGACTCTCTCTGATTGGCTCTTTAACATGTCGGATATCCGTATTGGCTCTCCAAGCTAAGTGCAACTTCTGTCTGTCAAACTGGCTCAGTTAACATGCACAAAGCAAACTAAGGATTTGTCCAGTTAAGATTTTAACAGGTTAAACTGTTGTCATGATCTGTGACTGAGCACCAATAAACCACAGCATTTTCATCCACAAACAGCGTGCAAAGGTTTGGCCACTTCAACATATACTATAACTGGAGTTGGATGTCATGGTGATGCATGGGATGATAAATTCCACAATTCTTACATCTATAAAATCCTCTCAAAATCATATTAAATCTGCTCAGAGTTTCCTGGTGTTTAGACACTGAAATGTATTAACTTGAAAATTTGAAAGATAGATATTAGAGATACAAGGTTTCCACGCAACAATTTGGAGGATACATGGAAAATAATTTCAACAATGTTGCTGGATGCAACAGTTTTTTGTTAATGTGTTGAATCAATTACCAACAACCTGGTAACAGTCAATGCTCATTTGTTCTTATTTGTGTTTCTTATCTAATGATGTTTGGTGATCACAGCACTTCACTGTCCAGCTCTCATGCACTCTCACACAGGGGACTGTAGCTTGAGAAACACTTGAACTGACTAGTAATGCTGTAAAATAGTACCAAGTCTTCCATTTAACGTGACATTGATATTTTTCATATTAACACAAGTCAAATGACGCCTCTGGCACTTGTGGGGGTTCAGCATCTTACTTAGCTGCTTGGGGGCTTGAACTCCAGCCATGTAATTGAACGATTTCCTCCGTCACCCTGCTACACTGGGACAAACTCATTTACACACTTAAAAACTTTATTAACCTAATAGATCTAAACCTCTTTGCCATTATTTGGTATGAACCTAAACCAAAATAAAACTCACCCCCACTAACTGAGATACCAGAGATATTTTGCTTGCGGTTAAGTTGCATTGTGGGTAATGTACAGTAGGTGCCAGGTTTTGACAAGGAAGAAGAATGAGTGGAATAAAAAAAAGACGGTATCTCTGGTTCTGCTGCATCAATTTTGATCCACTGTCCATCGTGAGTCTGACAATGTTACAGGAGTGAAAAACTCTTAAGAATCTAACAGCTTAATACTTTTTTGTAATCCTATTACACCCAGTATATAAAAAAGATGAGGTTACCTTGAGGGAGGGTTTTGAAATGTTAAGGAGCAGATCAACCTCACAGTGGGAAGAAATGATGTGTGTGCTAATCTCTCGCTAACAGTGATAAGACGCATAAACACAAGACTTAAACACACCGACACCATATACAGTCATGGCCAAAAATATCGGCACCCTTGCTATTCTGTCATAAAATGCAACCCTTCTCCCAGAAAATTGTTGCAATTGCAAATGTTTTGGTATTCACATGTTTATTTCTTTTGTTTGCATTGGAACAACACAAAAAATCTGAGAAGCAAAGTCCAACTTGAAAACATTTCACACACAACTCAAAAAATGCACCGGACAAAATTATTGGCACCCTGTCAAAATTGTGAGAAATAATTGCATTTCAAGCATGTGATGCACCTGTAATTTGTATTTAGACCCACCTGTGGCAAGTAACAGGTGTGGGCAATATAGTAATCACACTTGCAACCAGTTAAAATAGAGAAAAGTTGACACAACCTTTGGGTTGTGTGTCACACTGAGCATGGAGAAAAGAAAGAAGAGTAAAGAGTTGTCTGTGGATTTGAGAGCCAAAATTGTGGAAAAACATGGACAATCTCAAGGCTACAAGTCCATTTCCAGAGATCTTAATGTTCCTGTGTCCACTGTGCGCAATGTCATGAAGACGTTTGCAGCCCATGGCACCGTAGCTAACCTCCCTGGACGTGGACAGAAGAGCAAAATTGATGTCAGATTACAACGAAGGATTGTTCGAATGGTGGATAAAGAACCTCGATCAACTTCCAAACAAATTCAAGCTGACCTGCAGACACAGGGTACAACAGTGTCAGCTCGCACTATCCGTCGCCATCTGAATGAAAAGGGACGCTATGGTAGGAGACCCAGGAAGAAACCACTGCTGACAAAAAGGCATAAAAAAGGCAGACTGGAGTTTGCCAAAACTTATGTGACGAAGCCACAATCCTTCTGGGAGAACATACTGTGGACAGATGAAGCAAAAGTAGAGCTTTTTGGTAAAGCACATCATGGCACTGTTTACAGAAAACAAAATGAGGCCTTCAAAGAAAAGAGCACAGTCCCTTCAGTCAAACATGGTGGAGGGTCAAAGATGTTTTGGGGTTGCTTTGCTGCTTCTGGCACTGGATGCCTTGACTGTGTGAATGGCATCATGAAATCTGATGATTACCAAAGAATTTTGGAGCGCAACGTAGTGCCCAGTGTCAGAAAGCTGCGTCTCCACCAGAGGTCATGGGTCTTCCAGCAGGACAATGACCCAAAACACACTTCAAAAAGCACTCAAAAATGGTTACAAACAAAGCGCTGGAGAGTTCTGAAATGGCCAGCAATGAGTCCAGATCTGAATCCCATAGAACACTTGTGGAGAGATCTTAAAACAGCAGTTGGGAGAAGGCATCCTTCAAATCTGAAAGACCTGGAGCCGTTTGCAAAAGAAGAGTGGTCCAAAATTTCAGTAGAGATGTGTAAGAAACTCATTCATGGTTACAGGAAGCGATTGATTTCAATTATTTTTTTCCAAAGGGTGTGCTACCAAATATTAAGTTAAGGGTGCCAATAATTTTGTCCAGTGCATTTTTTGAGTTCTGTGTGAAATGTTTTCAAGTTGGACTTTGCTTCTCAGATTTTTTGTGTTGTTCCAATGCAAACAAAAGAAATAAACATGTGAATACCATTGCAACAATTTTCTGGGAGAATGGTTGCATTTTATGACAGAATAGCAAGGGTGCCGATATGTTTGGCCATGACTGTATATACACACAAAAAATGTCCTCTACATATTCATGCTATATTTACACACACATACAGACACTCTATTTCTCTCTCACAGGCACTCAGACAGGACAGTGAGAAATATGACGTAGAATATACATGCAGGGCTCCAGTAGCGTTTCCAACCTCTGCAGTTTGTCCATTTCAGCTGTAGTTGGCATGGCAATCTTGGTGTTGTGTGTGTGTGGTGAGGACATCCCTCAGTGGCCGTTCGTTTCTGCGGACGCTTTTTATCATGTCCAGAGTCGAATTCTATCTGGTTGGAATGTCTTGTATAAGCGACTCCTTCTTTTGTCCATGTTCAATTTGTTGTTGTTCTAATTCTGCAGCACTTGCGGGACTGTGTTTAAAGTGGCCCACAACTTTTCTGCATTTGGCCAGGACATTGTCAAACGCACTGTTCTGTAGAGATACTGTGACAGAACGCTGGAGACTGTGCGCGACAGCAGGCGACGTGTTCAAAAGGCAGATGTCTCGCAGCAGCGATCATATTTCTTGCACTATCTGTGCTAAGTGTGCTGACTTTATCTGAAACGTTCCACTGCTTTGCAACATGAATAAAATGTTCCGCGCACGTTTCAGCAAAATGTCTCTCTTCTGTTTTCATTACAGTCAGAGCACGTGAATGCAGCTCCCACTGTTCATCAATATAATGCACTGTAACTCCGGGGTAATTATGGTTACCCAGCGATGTCCATTAGTCTCCAGTGAGAGCAACAGTTGGTGCACGTTGTAATGCCGTCGCTTTTGTAGTCCTCTCCTTTTCATGCAACTCGTGTATTCTTCTTGTGATGGTGCGTCTTGAGGGAGGCTCATACATGCCGTCATTTGTTGTGATCCTAAGAACGTTCCTCAGACCGACATCTTACACAATACTAATCGGCCTGCAGTTTGTAGCTATCCACTTCGCTATGGCATTTGTTAGCTTGTCTTGCTTTTGTTTATCTATACTTCTCCCACACGCTGCATCCAACGTAGTCTACCGAAGCCTCCCTCCACTGTTTGTTTGGGTGGGTGATTTGCTGGCATCAACGGTGTGTATTGCATTTAAGTGATACTTCAGACTCGAAGTACTCCGGTGATAAGAAAATTACAAAGTTACAAATAACTTCGGTTCTATCAACTCCGCCGTCTGGAAGAGATTTAAAATGAAAATGTCCATGTAAGAGTTCGGTACTTTTCTCAATTTTTCTGTTCCGGTTCATGTAAGCGCTGCAGCAGTCTTAGGCCCACCCCAAATGCTCTCATTGGTTGAGACGCGTGATGACACCCATCCCAAGCCAATACTGATAAACATCCCACCCCTCCTGTGACCCATGGTTTGTCTGTATGTGTATTCAGGGCCAGTGAGCAACGGACTTTCAAAATAATAATAATAAAAAAAACTGCGTTAATGCGCGATAAAATAATTGTCGGCGTTAATTAATTAATGCGTTAACGCGATAATAATAATAATATATATATATATATCAATGTGTAAAGATTATACACAGATATAATATATATATATATATATATATATATATATATATATACATAGCCTATATATACACATCACATGAGATATTTTCAAGCCATCATCAACACATCATCACCTCCTACTACCATGATGATGCAACGCCCCCCCCCCCGCCCCCCACCATTTCAGTTTTGAATGTGTTTTGAATGAAACATGTTTCTGTTTGTTTACAGTCTGAAAGCATCAGTAACTCTTCATCTCCTCAATAATAATTAATAGGAAATAAAAAATAAATGACGCGGACACAGAAGCCATCTCCTCTCTCTCCTCTCGACAGGCGGCAGGATGGACGTCGTAAATCAGGTACAAACACTCAACATCTGCATTTATTTCCTTTATTCTTCCTCATCTCCTCCTCTTCTCTGTCCGCCTGCGGTGTTCATTGTTCGGGGTGTGTTCGCGTCGTGTTTCGGGGCGGCCCGCCGGGGTTCATGTTTGTATTTGTCTCCCGGTGAAGCGTCTCGGTGTCGGGCCGCAGCGCGGCGGCAGATTATCTTCTAACAACCGACAAATCTGAGATCAGCGCCAAATATCAGCAGCCAGGCGGCGGTGTGTGATTTTATTCATCAGTTCTTTTACAGAAATCAAAAACAGGGAGGCTGCATCGTCTCTGCCGCCTCCTGCGACCCGGTCTGTAATACCGGATCAGGACCAGGTCCACGGTCCGGGTTCTGGGGGGTTATTGGGGGGGGGGTTTGTGGGTGCTTCTGAGGCGGACTGCGGGAGGAGCAGCTCTGCTGTTTCATCCCTGCGCGCTGCTTGCAGGACAACTGACATTAAAAACATCTCAATGTTTCATCTCTGAGTGTGTGTGTGTGTGTGTGTGTGTGTGTGTGTAAAATGGCAGCCGGAGGAGGAGGAGGATGCTGATGCTGCTGATGTTGTTGTTGCGGGTCTGACCGGCGCTGCTTTGACATGTTCTCACAGCATCCCGGCCGACCTGCTCCGGTATTATTTAACCCGGTTATAACCCGGTATCACCCGGGTTCACCTGCTCCTCCTCCTCCTCCTCCTCCTCCTCAGCTGCCGCTGTAAGATGGAGTCCAACAGAAAAAACACCCAGTTTTTACTGGAATATTCCTCAAATACCCATAATATAATGGGTATAATACTGTATATAATATAATATATTATTACTATAATATTATTATGTTTCAGTCGTTTATCAGCTCATGTTTTGTCTACAGTATTCTTATTATATTAAATATCACATGTCTGTAATATTACTGTAATAATCAATATGTATTGAGTTTTATTCCTACAGACAGTTAAAGACGTTTATCTCTCTGCCCTCTTTGGTTTCTATTATATTCTGCTGGATTGAATCAGGGGCCACATTAACCCGACTGGGGGCCCCTGTCAGGGCCAAACTTAGAGCCTGTAAATACTATAATAATATCTGCTGTGTATCACTGTGACATGTTTATAACATTCATAATAATGTTCTCATAATATCTGACAGCATGTTTAAAATATTTGTGTATTACTGTAGTAAAAATACTCCATTAACACCTGCCTGCAGTTGCTTCAGTACACAATTATTATCAGCTAAATATACTTGTAGTATCACAGTAGAAGTACTTATTCCTGCAGACTTACAAAGTGCTACACTGTCAGAAATATTATATTTATATTGATGTATAACTGATGCAGCAGCACAGTGTTACACAGGTCACTACCTGTACTTGTACCACAGTACTTCCCTCTGAGTGCAGTAGAAGTACACAGTGAGGAAACCAAAGTATCTTAAAATAAACACAGTAATGTTTCGTGGTGTTTGAGTGACAACTTTATTTTTGTATTTATTATCTCTTCATGAAGCGTCTGTCCTCTTCAGCAACTTTATATTGTTCTAATATTTAGTCTTTCTAATGTTTTTCCTGTAATATTTTATACTAAACACACGTTTCACTGATGATTCTGAAATATCAGAGACGACTTCAGGTCATTTTAGTCGTGTGTCGGTTATGTAATATTCCTAAAATAAATTGGAAGTCAAATCTGTTTGGATTCTGTTCTGATAATCTGCCAATAATAATAATATTGTTATAATGTGATCAATAATATTCCCAATCAGCTGCTCCTCGTTGCATTTCATGTTGTTTTTATTGGATGCAGTTTCGGTCTAATGTTCCTCGTGTTACCTTGAAGTACCTGATGGTAACGTGTAGTATTTTTCTTGTACTTGAAGTATAAAATGACAGTAACTGTATTCAGTTCATTCATATTTGATATATTGGCCTCAGTACATTTACAGTGAGTTCACTAATTATTTACTTTTTTAATGGAGTCTGGCATCATCTACAGAAACAGTGTAGTGTAGTAACTGATCTGAGATCTGAATATTAAACATCACATTGCCTGAAAACAACAGACTGAAATCTGAGAGCAAGTATTGATCTGTTTGTTTGATCACAGGACCGTCTGTCTGCCTGTCTGTCTGTCTGAGTTTGGGATGTTTTCTTCTGCAGAGGTTCGTTGATTTTAGCCTGAAATCACTCATTCATTAAAAAGTGAAGTGTGAATAAAACACGAGCAGCTTCAGTCCTCCGTCAGCAGGGTGCGTTCAGGTGCTGAGTGTAAAAACTACACTTCATGTCGAGGTTGAGTTTGTCCCGTGCAGATGGCTGTAATGATACGAGTGAAGACGAACTGAAATAATGTTTGTATCAGTTTGAGGTTCACAAAGTATTTTCTGTGTAAAAGTATCTGGTCAGTCTGAGAGACGTTCAGAGGACTCATCACATCACCGTTTTATTAAAATACATCCATAAAGAACTGTTAATCCATATGTTGATGCCATTAAAGTTATTAAGGACTCAATCGGCTCACAGACATCAGCTTACACAACTCTGCAGCACCGTGATTAACTGTCCCAATTAATCATCAAAGCTAAAACAGTTTCATTAATAAGAAACTCATCACATGATGATCTGTTGGTTCAACATGCAGACACAGTCTACTGTCACTCATCAAACATGATGTCATCATGATGACATCCTCTTCTGAGGAGTGTCATTTAGGATGACAGCTGAGATCAGACGCTTTGTTTCTGCAGAGAAACTGTTTCACCGACAATGAAGCTGTTGAGGAACATTTTATTTTTTACATTTTATTTTATTTATATCATAAACTTTACAGAATCAGTAACATTGTTTCATCAAAAAAGCTTTTTATTATATATATATTTATTTTATTATTAATTTATTGTTTTTAATATTTTATATATTAATAATAATTATTATTATTATTAGCTCTCATCTTGCAGTGTGTGCTGGCTGATTGGGAGCACTGGGATTTTATGAATGAATAAAATCAAACCTTGAACTAAAACTAAATCTCCTTTTCCTCTACAGATGGTGGCCCAGGGCCAGTTCAGGGTGTTGAAGGTTCCTCTGGGCTTCATTAAGGCCTTACAGTGGGTGAGTTCACACCAACAACCATCCACCTAACTGAGGAACACCAGCGTCCTCAGACCTCCATCTACCCTGATGAAGAGACATTTAAACTGTCCACAACAAAGAGGCTGAAGAACCACACGGCTGTTGAGGCGCAGAAAGTTAAACCATTACAAAACTTTTAGTTAGTTTGTAACGTAACGGGGTGCTAGGAAAGTACACAACTCTCTCCCTCTTTGTTCTCCGTTCTGTTTGTGCTTCAGCTTCAGTCAAACACAATCCAATCTAAACATGAGATCAGTCTTTATGCAGACGACACACCGCTGTTCTTCCTAAACGTATCACTCATCTTTACAACAAACCGTCAGCTCGGGAGAAACCTAAAGATAATCATCATGAACTCTAATCATCATGAACTCTAATCATCATGGGCAGAGAAGCCTCTGGTAGCTCCACCCTCACCTGCTTTACACCTTCAGACTCCATCATTTCCACAGGAAACAGACATCAACTCAGGTCAAATCATGTAGCCACAAAAATAAAGACCTTTGTGCTATAACAAACGTTCTGAAAAATGTTCCCAAAACACTCTCAAAGAGTTTCCATAATGTTCCCAAAACACTATGAAAACATAACGATAAGTCATGTTCTAAATGTATAAATATTCCAAAATGTTCTGAAGTTTTGTTGTTCTAAAAATGTTCCCAAAACAGTCTCGAGAACATTCTAAAGATGTTAGCATACAACTAAATCTTTCTGTTGACAGTGTTCCCAAAATGTTCCAAAATATTCCCAAAACACTGAAAACATTATGAAAATGTTCCCAAAATAATCAGGATAATGTTCCTAAATCATCTGGAATGGTTCTCAACGTGTTTCCAAATCTTTCCTCAACATTTTCTCAAATGTTTCCTCAAATTGTTCCCAAGACACTTTGAGTACATTGTGAAAATGTTACCATAAAAACACAACAGGAATCTTTTTGTTTCCACGACGACAACAACGACGACACATAAATCACATCTGATAGTTCACAGGTTTGAGTTGCACACAGAGGAGAATATGATTCACTGTACAGGCTGAGTATGACTGTATTAAATAACCTACACACACACACACACACACACACACACACACACACACGGAAGCAGGGATTGGACAGAAAGTCTGACTGTGACCATCTGCTCACTGAGTGTGTGTGTCCTCTGTAAGCCGGCTGCTCAGCAGTGATGATGATGATGGTGGTGATGATGATGGTGGTGATGATGATGGTGGTGATGGTGGTGATGGTGATGATGATGATGATGATGGTGGTGATGGTGATGGTGATGGTGGTGATGGTGATGATGATGGTGGTGGTGTACTGTGGAGCAGCTGAGCAGGGCACTAACACTATGAGGGTTGTTGGGTAGATTCCTGGCTGCGTGCTGCACTTTAAAGCTTCACTCTGGGACTCTATAGATAGAAGTGATGATGAGTCATCTTCCTGCAGGAGCTTCACTCTTTGTTCTTCACAGAATAACACTTCCTCTGCTTCAACAGAACTGCTTTACTTGCTACTTTAAAATATACGTAATTTAAGCCACAGTTGGAGCAGGCAGTTTGTTCCTAAATATTTATTGGTAACATTTTATTTTACTGGTTTATTATTTTCCTTCTCATCTCCTCAGAATGTTCCTAATAATTTCCTAGAAAGGAGCTTGTTTATAACTGTTCATTTGAAGCACATGTCCTGGAAACAGCAATGTAATTTGGTAGAATAACTGTGAGGGAAAAGGTGTGAATGTTCTGCTGGTTCTGTTGGTAAGTGTGTTCTGATTATAGAGCTTTTTTAAAACATGATAAAATGCAGTTTGACACACAAAACTAAAATGTTCCCATTGTGATTGCAAACGACAGGCGAGCAGATAAATCAACAAATATGAAGCATGAATTTCAGTCATGAGTCAATATGGACTCTGGATCTCTGCCAAGTAAACAACTGTGAAAAATCACCAGTTACTAAGTATTTCCTCCCATGGACATTATTTAAGGACAGATTATCTTCTGGGCAAAGTGGGCAACTGCCCCAGGGCCCCAGACCCTCAGGGGCCCCAAACACTTGAGGCTTACTGTGGGGCATTTTGTTTGACTAACTGCAAATGAATTAGCAAAGCCTGAGACTGTAGCACCATTAAAGCACCACATTAACAGAAGTGAAGGTGTTGCTCCAGACTGAAACATCTCAACAACTGTTGGATGGATTGTGATGAAATGTGGTTCATCGTTCATGTTCCCCTCAGGATGAACTGTAATAACTTTGATGATCCTCTGACTTTTCATCTAGCGCCATCATCAGGTCAACATGTTAATGTGTCCAACACTTTGGTTTATGACCAAATACCTGCAGAACTAATGACATTCCCATCAGCCTCAGCTGCACTCTGTGTTTACTGCTAACTAGCTAATGTTAGCATGCTAACACCCTCAACTGGTAAACATTATACCTGCTAAACATCAGCATGTTATTGTCACTGTGAGCATGTTAGCATGCTCATGTTAGCATTTAGCTCAGAGTACAGCCTCATAGAGCTGCCAGCAGGCTGCAGACTCAAGTTTAACCATGAGATGTTTCCACATTAACAATCTCTTAAATTGTTAATGTGATCTTGTTAATGTGAATTGTTAATGAAAATCTCTTAGTTACAATTTGTTTGTTGCTCCTCCTCCTCCTCCTCCAGTTCTTCGCCATCTTTGCCTTCTCCACCTGTGGCAGTTATTCTGGGATGTTCCGGATGGCGGTGGAGTGCAAGAACCGGACAGACAGCGACCTGAGTATAGAGGTGGAGTTTGAGTATCCATTCAGGTCAGTACAACACTAATCACTCTACTAATACTGATAATAACTAAAACTCACTTTTAAACTGAAGCTACAAGCGTTCTTTCATATTTATCACAATACAAAGTCTGTGCTTCGACTGATACTGAACATAAAACATAAACATAAATCATATATCTACATGCTAAAAACAAGAAGCTAGCCGCAGAAGAACTGTCAGCTTAAATGGTAAATATCTCTAATTGGTTAACAAACTTATGTTTACACCTCAATGTCAGCAAAACTGTATGTATGTTTTTTTCAAAGTCTGCAAATAGAGATCCAGACCCAGATGTTATAGTAGCGGGGAGAAGACTATCAGTAGTGCGTGAGTTTAAATATTTAGATATAATAATAGATTCACAACTCACATTCAAAACACAAGTTAAAAAAGTTATGAACAGAATCAAATTCAATCTGGCAAATTTCAGACACATTAGGAGCAACTTAACTACCGAAGCCTCACTGCCATGATTCTCTCCCACATGAACTATTGTCTTACCAGCTGGAGACAGACAGGTAGGACCACATTACAATCAGTCCAAACACTCTATAAGCAGGCTTTGAAAACATTGGATAAAAAGTCAAATTCATACCATCACTGTAACATTTTAACTAAATATGATTTCTTAAACTAGGAAAACATGATCAAACAGATATTTTACTCGTGTATAAAAATATTCATGGTCTGGCCCTCCCTCCACTCAAAAAAACAAAAAACAAAAATAAAACCCCTCTACCAGATCAGCTAACAGAGGGGATTGTAAAATACCATATAGAAAAAGTACCTTTGGGCAGTTAGCCTTCTCCTATCGAGCAGCACATACCTGGAACACTATACCCACAGAACTAAGGAACATCACATCTCCTATAAAACAGTGGTTACTGAACAATCAAACATGCTGTCATAATCTGGAGTAGTGGTTATGTCATCGTGTTGCTACTGGTCTGTCATTATGTGCTTCTGTTTGTGCTTATGTAGTTTGTATGTATGAAGTTTGGAGTATTTAAGAAAGAAAACGTCATCCTTAACTAAATCTGAAATTTGGAGTTTGGTGGTCTAGAACAAAAAGGACATCTGTTGTGACCAAAGACTGGACCAAAATGGACTAAACTGAGATTTTTCACAACTGTATTTTGAGTAAATAATTGCCAAGAGAGATGAGTTAACCAGTGAAATATTTGTGGCTGCTGGGAGCTTTGTAAAGAAAGTAAAGGAAGAGATGCATAGTATAGAAAATATAAAGCTAAGGGGTTTATCCTCTGTACGGTGGCCTGTTTAGGACATTTGAGACTTAGCTTGTCAGGCTCAGTTCTACACTGTCAGACTGGGATCAACTTTCAGACTCAGCTGTGCTGAGTTGAGTGCTAGCATGATAATGTTGGATTGTTTACAGTTACCATGTTACTGTTAACATGTTCACATGTGAACTAAATCTAAGTCCAGTATTCTCTCTCTGTTAGCTCTGTTTTTGAGGGAAATATCTGGCTCTTTAGCTGCTAAATGCTCCACTATGTTCCCCAGCTAGTCTCTAACTGGGTCTGTCTGCTGTTTGCTGCTGAGCAGGTAGTGGACTGTGGCTTTATCAGAAAACAGCTGCTGCTGCTGCAGGACACGCAGACAGAAAATATGACGCAAAACCAAAACTAGGAGCTAAAAGAGGCTAAAAAGTTTCTGTAGAGCTGAGGGGAACTGCAGAGTTGGGTGACAATCCACAGCTTTAACATGCGATCTGTACATGTTAGCATGTATTGTTTTAGTACATGCTAAAAGTAACATTAGCATGTTGGAATGCTGACAAGAAGTCAGTCATTAGTTTTAGAAGAATCCTGTCATGAAGTGAAGTGTTGGACATTGGCCTGTTGATGGCGCGACATGAGTCACAGGATCACAAGCCTTAGTAGATGTTCTCAGGACCATTAATGTGTGAAACCAACCTGGACAACAATCCATTCAATAGTTATATATATGTATATTTGATATTTCTTCGTGTTGGACATACAGACTGACAGACTTCCCCGTCAGTAGAGCCAAGTTGCTAATGTGGTTCAAAAAGACTGAAGTTCAGATATTATAAACTCCTCCTTCCTCTTCCCCTCTCAGACTCCACCAGGTGTATTTTGACGCCCCCACCTGTAAGGGCGGGAACACGGAGCGTTTCTTCCTGGTTGGTGACTACTCCTCCTCGGCAGAGTTCTTCGTCACCATCGGAGTCTTCGCCTTCCTCTACTCTACAGTGGCTCTCAGCATCTACGTCTTCTTCTTTGAGAAGTACAAGGAGAACAACAAGGGCCCGCTAATCGTAAGTTTACCGACCTGACTGCGTCACTGACAGGTGACCTTTGGGAAACGCCACTCATACACTCTGTGTGTGTGTTTAGGACCTGGGTGTGACCGCAGTGTTTGCCTTCATGTGGCTGGTGAGTTCTGCCGCCTGGGCCAAAGGTCTGTCCGACGTGAAGACGGCGACTGACCCGGATAAAGTGATCACTCTGATCTCCGCCTGCGACGTTGAGGGGAACAGCTGCCGTGAAGTCCACGACCCGGTCATGTCTGGACTCAACACCTCCGTGGTAAGACCATTACAGAGCCCGACGACTCTGCAGGTCAGGACTGTTTGGGTTCAGGACAGGACGACATGTCATCAGGCAGACTGACCCTCGCAGTCTGGCTCAGTATCCTTTGAAATGTCCAGACAGTGGTGCCGATACCCGAGTTTTAGTACTGACACCAAAATTATACTTTTTGGGAAGCCTTACTTTCAGAAATAAACATGTTTTTCTACAAAACCCTTTTCATTCAACAAAAGAAGCCAAAGTTCTTGAAATATAAAATGTAGATGAATCCGGGTTGTAGGCAGAAGTAGACAAGCCACTATTACTTTGGAGGCACCTCACTGTGAACCCGACACTCTGATGTTTGTTAATGATTTCACTTTTTAAGCGTTTGTGCCAAGAAATCTGTCCAGGTGATGCTGTAGAACCTTTTGCATGTTGAAAATATAGTCATCAAATGCCATTAAAATAATTAGCTGCTCCAACAACAAACAGACACTATGGGAAAATAACGAAAAAAGCCACAGGCTTATGCTTTATGAAATCAATTATAAATCTCCATTAAATCTTGGTGATGTCATGCTCCGTCCGACACCCCGAGGAAGATGCTAAGATACTTGAACTCTTTGGGCAGTGATTCAGTCCTAACTGGAGGGGAGTACCAAGGCCTCAGATGTCAGTCCATAGCATCGAGCACTGAAAACTGTACCAAAGTACAAAAAGTACCAAAGTTAGCATTGAATGTCTGGTCAGAGACATAATCTTGTTTACCAATTCCTTGATCAGATAGTCACAGATTTAAATCACCAAACATACCAAACTCTCTCTGAAGGCTTCAGGTTTGAAAAGAATCTCTTCTTTCGGCGTAAAGCGTAAAGTTAGCATCGAATGTGTGGTCAGATTCATAATGTGGTTTAGTAATTCTGTGATCAGAGAGTTCCTGATATAAAACTTTGTTTTGCCAGTTTTATTTCATTTAGTCAAAGTTCAGACGTTTAACATTTGTCCACTTTAACTTCTTTTATTCAATGAAAAAAGAAACGTGTTATATAAGTAAGGTATCACAGTACAGTAAGTATTATTTTGGCATTATAAGTGATACTCAGGTGTCGTACCGGCACTAGTAGTTCAAAATGTCAAACGATACCGTATTCAATTCAATTCAATTCAGTTTTATTTATATAGCGCCATATCATAACAAAGTTATCTCAGGGCACTTTTTCGAGTAGAGCAAGTCTAGACCGACTCTTTATATTTACAGAGACCCAACAGTTCCCACCATGAGCAAGCACTATGCGACAGTGGCAAGGAAAACTCCGCTGACAGGTGTTTGAAACCTCAGGCAGGGCTTAGCGAGGTGGAGTGGAAGCGGTCATCTCGACCGGTTGGGTTGAAGGGGGAGAGAGAGAGCAGGAAGAAAGAGAACATACAGCAACACAATACAGTTTCACACAGAGATGTAACGCAATGGCCGCGGCAATGGCATGGCTGTCAACACCAACAGAAACAATACTAAGAGCAACATTACAGCAGCAATACTAATAATAATAGCACAGCAACTGCAGCAGCGGGTGCAGAGGAGGAGCACGGGGGCAGCAGGTGGCAACCAGATCAGACAGCTCGGGTAAGAAACAGAAAACAACAAGAAAGGGAGAAACACACAACTTCTGGAAGAAGTTGAATTAGTAACAAGCATTGATGGGATATGAGAAGTACAGATGGAGAGGAAGAAGGAGAGAGACTCAGTGCATCATAGGAAGTCTCCCGGCAGTCTAGGCCTATAGCAGCATAACTAAGGGGTGGCTCAGGGCTCACCTGGAGTCAGCTACCTGCTTTATCAAAAGGAAAGTCTTAAGCCCTATGTAAATGTGAGGAGGTTGTCCGCCTCCCGGCTACACAAACTGGGATCTGGTTCCACAGGAGAGGAGCGATGGCGCTGAAACTCTGGCTCCCATTCTACTTTAGGAACTCTAGGAACCACAAGGAACCCTGCATTCTGGGAGGCAGTGCTCTGTGAGTAGGAGTAATAGGGTACTATGAGCTCTTTAAGATATGATAGTGCCTGACCATTAAGGGCTTTGAAGGTGAGGAGAAGGATTTTAAATTCTATTCTGGATTTTACAGGGAGCCAGTGTAGAGAAGCTAATATTGGAGAAATATGATCTCTTTTTCTGGTTCTTGTCAGTAAACGTGCTGCAGCATTCTGGATCAGCTGGAGAGTCTTAAGGGACTTATTGGGGCAGCCTGATAGTAGAGAGTTGCAATAATCCAGCCTAGACGTAACAAATGCATGGACTAGTTTTTCTGCGTTGTCTGAGTTTAACATCAGAAATTTGCAGGTCATCCAGGTTTTTATGTCCTTAAGGCATGCTTAAAGTTTAGCTAATTGATTAGTTTCATCTGGCTTGATCGATAAATATAATTGGGTATCATCTGCATAACAATGAAAGTTTATGGAGTGCTTCCTAATAATATTGCCCAAAGGAAGCGTATACAAGGTGAACAGAATTGGTCCAAGCACAGAACCTTGTGGAACTCCATGACTAACTTTGGCGTGCATAGAGGATTCATCATTAACATGTACAAACTGATATCGATCTGATAAATAGGATTTAAACCAGCTTAGTGCGGTGCCTTTAATGCCAATTAAATGTTCTAGTCTCTGTAATACAATATGATGGTTAATGGTATCGAATGCGGCACTAAGATCTAGTAAGACAAGTACAGAGACAAGTCCTTTGTCAGATGCAATTAGAAGATCATTTGTAACTTTCACCAGTGCTGTCTCTGTGCTATGATGCTCTAAATCCTGACTGAAAATCCTCAAACAGCTTATTGTTGTGTAGAAAGTCACACAACTGATTGGCGACTGCTTTCTCAAGGATCTTAGAGAGAAAAGGAGGGTTAGATATAGGTCTATAATTAGACAAAACCCCTGGATCAAGAGTGGGCTTTTTTAGAAGAGGTTTAATTACAGCTACTTTAAAGGACTGTGGCACATAGCCTTTTAATAAGGACAGATTGATCATATCTAGTAAAGAAATGCTAACTAAAGGGTAAAATTTCTTTAAGCAGCCTAGTTGGGACGGGGTCTAAGAGACACGTTGATGGCTTAGATGAGGAAATCATGGAAGTTAGCTGATTAAGGTTGATGGGAGAAAAGCAGTCTAAATGTACATCAGGTTTTACAGTTGTTTTTAAGGTTCCTGTGTTTGAAGATAAGTCAGTACCAACTGAGGGCAGGAGGTGCTGAATTTTGTCTCTAATAGTTAGAATTTTATCATTAAAGAAGCTCATGAAGTCGTTACTACTGAGGTCTATAGGAATACATGGCTCAACAGAGCTGTGACTCTCTGTCAGCCTGGCTACAGTGCTGAACAGAAACCGGGGGTTGTTCTTATTTTCCTCTATTAATGATGAGTAGTAGGCTGCTCTGGCATTACGGAGGGCCTTCCTATAAATTTAAAGACTATCTTGCCAGGCTAAACGTGATTCTTCCAGATTGGTGGAACGCCATTTCCTTTCAAGTTTTCGCGATGTTTGTTTTAGTTTGCGGGTTTGCGGGTTATACCATGGAGCTAACCTCCTCTGTTTTATTATCTTCTTTTTAGAGGGGCGATAGAGTCAAGTGCTATTCGTAGTGAGCCTGCAGCACTATCAACAAGATGATCAATTTGATGACTAAAGTTAACATAGGAGTCATCTGTTACATTGAGACATGGAACTGAATTAAATGCCGATGGTATCACTTCCTTAAATTTAGCAACAGCACCATCAGATAGACATCTAGTGTAGGAATGTTTGCCTAATGGTGTGTAGTCCAGTAATAGGAATTCAAAAGTTAATAATGGTCTGATAAAAAAGAATTCTGTGGAAAGACTATTAGATGTTCAATTTCTATGCCATAGACAAGAACAAGGTCGAGGGTGTGGTTAAAACAGTGAGTGGGTTTATGTACACTCTGACAGAAGCCAATTGAATCTAATAATGAGATAAACGCAGCACTAAGGCTATCATTTCCTACATCTACATGAATATTAAAATCACCTACAATAATTATTTTATCTGTTTTAAGGACTAAACCTGATAAGAACTCTGAGAATTCAGATAAAAATTCAGAATACGGTCCAGGAGCTCGGTACACTATAACAAATAGAATTGGCTGTAGTGTTTTCCAGGTTGGGTGTGAAAGACTAAGAACAAGGCTTTCAAACGAGTTATAATTTAGTTTAGGTTTGGGTTTGATTACAAATGTGTGATCTTAATAGTTATTGCCACCATTACTTACCAACTATGGTAGTCTGACACAAGCTATGCCTCAGTTTTCCACCTGAGTCAGCTGTAAGTTGATTTTTTTTTTTGGCCATTTTGCCTTTATTTAATAGCGACAGCTGAAGAGAGATACAGGAAAGGTGGGAGAGAGATAGGGGATGACATGCAGCAAAGGGCCTGGGGTGGAACTGAACCTGGCCCGCTGCAGTAAGGACTCAGCCTTAATGGTATGGGGCGTCCCAGTTGTAAGTTGATTAAGACCACAGAAAGACTAGTTGGAAAAGTCAAGAAAAAGCTCAAAGTAAAGATACTGTAAATGGTTGATAAAACCAGTTTCTGTGACTCCAAATGGCAGTAGTACAAATGCAAACTTGACCAAAACTACTAAAAAATACCATTGAACAATACCATAAAGCCATCCCTTCTATAAAAGGGGTCTGATAAAGGGGTACTTAGGCCCATCTGTTCAAGCTTTGGGGGTACGTCGAACAAAAAAGGTTGGGAACCACTGCTGTAGACAGTAATACATTTTACATAAGAAATGTTCAAATCTAATCAGCTGATTGCCGTGAGATTCACTGAGCACATGCCCCCTTAGAGGATGAACCTTTTCCATTTCAGACGCTTCATGACCTTTTCTCTAGTACCACACGCTTTAGCTTCTCTGGTAAGACTGGATGATGAGGCATTTAACAATAGCAACAATTTTAAACTCTATTGGGAAAGCACAATAAAAGTGACAGAACGAACAACATACTGACAATTTAGCCATTCTTGGAGCCTTTTGGAGTGACATTAAAAGTATAAAGTTTTTCCCTCGGGATGGAACAGCCGAAATTTGAGTCTGTCATTTCTTAGTGTAATAATTCCGGTAACGCTTTATATTAAGGTCCTTGTCATAAAGCGTTAGTTAATAGGTAATAAGACCGGTAGCTGCAAAAAGCATAATTAACTGTTAATAAGTGCATAATAAAGGATTTTGAACCGTAATAAAGCAACATAAAAAGCTTAGTAGGTTTAACAATGATAGAATAGATAAGTTAGTCAGACTCAATGAGTTTGTAATGCTATTATAAACACTTATAAGAAACTCATAAGGCTTTTATTAACACTCTAAAGCAGTCTATACATTGTTAACAAGTATCTTATAAGTACTTATAAATGTCTTATAATCTAACAATAAACATGTTTATGATGCTATTATTAACACATATAGTTCTATGAACACATAATAATGTTAATAAGGACTTATAAGTGTCTTATTACCTATTAACTAATACTTATTACAAGGACCTTAATATAAAGCATTACCGAAAACTTTCATTTTATTTATTGGATATGCTGTATTACTGCAAATACAAATAATACAGTCTAGAATTTAACTTTACACTACAGTAAATGCTACATTTGTACAACACAAAATGATGAAAGTGATCATTTTATATGAGACATCAAAAAGCAAATATTCACACAATTTGTCTTACTGTATCTAAATACAGTAAGCTACAGTAATACTGTAATGCTGGCAAGCACAAACATTAAACCACAATTTACACTACAGTAACAGACACTCCAACATTTTCACAGTAATGAAAAGAAAATAGAATGAGCATTGAAACTAATATGAGGCGTCTGTATTCTGAGGACTGAGTATGTTATTTAGTGGTTTGCACTTTGTATGTAAGGACAGCATTTTGTGTGTAACAGTAAGAATTTTTCTCTTTGCATTAGAAATTTTTCAATGTGTCTTCTGGATAGCATATAATTCAACATATATAAAGAACACCGTTTCCATTAAGGAATAATTCCTCTGGAAACCAACAACTGCTTATGATCTCAACACAGATAACTTGTTTTTGTTTTTCCAGGAAACTTATAATTAAATTAGGGACCCTATAGGGACCACACGCTCAATAAATGCCAAAGCCATCAGCCCATTATATAATAATTTGTGCACAAGCAGAAATTAGGAAGGCACTACAGAACATTCATTCAAAAAAGCATTAAACGACCATGCTATCCAGCCATAGTGTGTCTTGTATACACAGTCAACATTGTGGCCTGGGGGTTGCACTAGAGGTCATCAAGTGTCCAACATGGACAGGGTTCACCCTCCATGGAGAATAAATGTGCCCAGTAAACATGCCAATCTGCCCATTGTGATATTTCTTGTACACAAATGGCACATTGACTTGATAGTGGCACTAAAAGTGAGGTCAGGAGGTCAACAAACAATATAAAGATTCATCTTCTTGTTGATTTCTTTATTGTTTATTGATACACCCACAAGTCTAAATGATGTGTTTAGACTGTGTTTGGATTGCAAGAGTCTTTATGGCTATTACCAGTAAGTAATTTTAGTTTTTTTGTGCTTTGAGTTCTTTTATGAGTGGTTATCATGACTTGATAAGAAACCCTTATGTACTGCATAACATATTACTTCAATTCAATGTATAACCATGATTTATTCTTTATTAATACTGTTTTTTTTCTGTAATTTAAATCTGTTTGATACAAAATACTATGACGCAAGGCATGAAAGTACTGTCTAAGATTGATATCACTTTAAAAATGTGATACACTGTGCAAATATTAAGATGCTTAAACTGCATCTCTGCATATCTCCAACCACACTTCTACACACACGCTGCACTGCTATCCAGAAGGTGCCCATCAAACATCAAATTCCACACACCACATTTAGCGAACTCTTGACACCTCGGTTCACTCATAGTAGTTAGAAATTTCACGGCCGCAAATTAGCTAATAACTCATGGGCCGTAATGAACCAGGGGGTTGTCATGTAAAATTTATGCCGTATTTTCAATTGTGTGGGGGGGATATTCATTTAGCTCCAGGAGAGAAAGGAGGGGGTGAGCAGGAAAAATAAAAGGAGCAGAATTGGAAAACTGCTCTTGTCTGTGTGCATATTCCTCTGTGAGAATTCAACTAATCATCAGTGACATTTTCTAATAAATAAAGGCATGTTCTGCTCGTCTCTTCTAGTGTTTAACACGTTAGTGAACCAAACCTTTGGTTAAGTTAAAATGTTTCTATTTGTTGTTCTAAGACATAGGCTGAAAAACACGTTTGTGGTGTCACCTACAGTCTGGAGTTCCGAGGGCAATTTGTGTACCCCAAAATAAGACCCAAGTTGTAATTACTAAACTAAGATTCTCCTGTAAAAACATTACAAGAAGTGGAATTAGCTATTGATACTGTACCATCTGGTGTATAAAAAGATTTGACTTCGTAATTTGAAAGAGAAGGTGCAACATTTTAGCCAGATTTTTTGAGCCTGCATCTAGCGGCACTAGCAGTACCGCAGATAAAGGCACTGCCACTTTGGTATCACATTTCTGGGAAAAATGCTTTTTCCAAAAAATGATTGTTAGCAATGTTCTCTACAAGGACAGGAAAACAATGGGACTGCACGCTTTGGTCACTGAGTTACGCATCACAGGAAGTGCAGTGCAAAACCAAAACAGCTACATATCACCATTTTACACAAGTTTCAAAGGCTGCGATGGTTTGAAATCTGATTAGATTATTATTTACTCTGGTTATCGAATGCATCACCAGTAGACAGTAAAAACGTATTTTACTTCCTGTAATATTTACTGTGCATCTTTTAAACTCGTCATATCTCCTGTTTTCAATCCACAACTGTCATGCTAGCTATAGCAACAGAAAAATAGCGAAAAACATGGATAAGATCAACACAGCTGCACAGTTTGTTCTAAGTCGCCTTAAAGAAATAACACTACATTGGCATATTTCTAAGTAACTGCTCCAAACAGTTGATATCTCAGCTTCCATGCTGTGTGAAAAAGACATTGGTGGGACAGATGCATCACTGGCAACTGATTGGTTAGGGCAAAACTAAACAAAATACCACAAAATAGCATTTCAGTCTGATTATCAGGCGAACATATTTTTGGACTATGGATGCATCACTCCTGAAGATCTGTTTTCTTTTTGCCAAAATATTAGAGTTTGCTATTTTTCTAAAGTTATTCACCTTACTCATATATTTTCCCAGTGAATTGTGGACCTTAGCAGAGACTGTCACTAATAAAAAGGGGTACTACCAACTGGTGTAACAAACTACTGTAAAGGTGCAAAGGTGCAAAGTGTTGTTCAAATGAAATAAGGAACACGTGTCACTGTGGCTGCTGCCCTTGTGGTGTTCATGAACTGGCTGACTGAAGCTGCCACAGGACGACATCTGTGCTGATGTAGACCAACACCGCAGATTTACTCCGTATGAGATCCTCCGACAAAACACAGTATATCAGTTTTAGAGGAGCTGTACCAGCAAACACACACTCACACACACAAAATGTATAACTGTGCTTATTTCAATCAGGTGACATTTGTTAGCAACTAACATGAGGGAGGAGCAATGCACACCACTGGCTAACCTTTCAGCTGTGAATTATGGGAATTTACCTTCATGCCTCAGTGCGTTTGCTGCCGGTCTGCCTTTCTTGTCTAAATCAAAGGCTGGGATCTGCAACATCGGCACTTTCCCCTTCTTACAAGGGCACGCGCTGCACAAATGCCTGATGACGGGTGACATTTACAGCACACTGAGTCTTGGACTGCCACTGCAAATAGCGTACACACACACAGCGTACACACACACATACGCACGCACGCACACACACACACACACACACACACACGCACGCATGCACACACAGGTAGCCACAACATCGCCTGGGAGGCAAAGCCAAATCATTCTGAACAGCGGCGATGGTGTCCATTTCTACCTCAACAGTGACTTCACATGATTCTTGTGTGTATACTCTGAGTGTCTCTGAGTGCAAGTATACAGTATGTGTGTGTGTGTGTGTGTGTGTGGCTGCAAAAACATTCAGATAGCAACAGAACCCAAACATTAGCGGATCTACAAGTGAAAGAGGATCTCATCTTTACCACGGTATTTCTAGGCTAATTGTTTTACATTTGTCATGCAAGAAATAGAAAATTGTAAACCTACCATATATACACATGCATACAAATGTAAAACAGGATGTTTCCTGTTGGGACCCAGAAATCAACCACTACTCCAGTGCTGTAACAGTACTTCCTGGCTCTAGGTTGCTGGAGTGTCAATATGTTAGCAGCAATTTGCTTCAACACAAATTTATTTAGGAATATGTCCCCTGTCAGCACAATATAAAAAAAATACATCCAAAATACAAAAGGCTTTTTAGCCATGCTAGCAGGGCTCTGTCAATGTCGGTTGATCCACCACTTTGGTCCAGACTAAGATATCAACAACTATTGGACAGATTGCCGTGAAATTTGGTACAGATATCTGACTTCCCCTCAGGGGATCACCAAAGTTATTACAATTCATTCCGACTTTGCCTCTGAAGCCATCATAAGGTCAAAATTTCACTTTGTCCAATGCTTTGCTTTATGACCAAATACCTGCTAAATGAATGACACTGCCATTAGCCTCAGCTGTACTTTGTGTTTAGTGCTAATTAGCAAATGTTAGCATGCCAACACACTCAATTAAGATGTTGTAAACATTATAACTGCTAAACATCAGCATGTCACTGTGAAAAGCATGTTGACAGCAGTTTGTGTCCCACGTGAAACCAAAAGTTAACGCTGACTGATTTTAACTTACGTACGTAACTTAACTAACGTAGCTATTTGAACCCAAACCATGATCTTTTCCTAAACTTAACCACGTAATTTTGGTGCCTAAACCTAACCAAACGGCAGCTGTTTCACAACATTAATCACGTGTTAATTATTGTTACCATGACGACGAAGGTCCGGTACGCCTATATATGTTGTTTTGGGAGTCATTGGCAAACGACCTATTCTGTCATTTAGGTCAGGTAGGAGGACTTGTTGCTCTCTTCCCCCATGCCTTGCCATCAGCCATCCTCCTTCCATCCACCAGGTGCCCTCAGACTTTCCCACCTGTCACAGCCACCCGACTCTCACATCAGTTACCAGGTTGCAAAGTTGCCACGTGCTTTTTGCCTTTGCTTTTAAGCCACCAGAACCAGAGCCATACCCTGACTCCAACCCTGTACCTGAACTTTCCTGTCTGCCTACCTGTACCTGTACATGCCTGTAAGCCTATATGTACCTTAATTGTGGCAAGAAATCATTGAACGATACCAGTCTGTCTGCATTTGGGTCCTATCCCGCACTCACCCACCATGACATTTTGAAGCTTATAGTCTTAATTTTGAGAAACACTTGGGCCTGCGATACCACTGGGAAACCAACCATCAATTGTCTCCCATGTGGTTCATTTGTGTAAGTATACCAAGAGATCACAGATAATTTGAAAATGATGCATTGATGGATATACTGTAGGTGACCCATGTTGCTCCTTTGCAACTTTAAACTGATTACTAAAAGTCATCCATGACAGATAATATCAAAAAGAGCTGTGAATCTAATGTGTGAGGCAGCAGAGACTCTAAGAGGAGAAAAGCAGATCGCAACAAAAGATGCTCAAAAAGCGAGTAAGCCATAAAAGAACATTGTCCTTGGAGAAAGGGGCGGCGGTAAAGAGAGTTCCACAAATGCAGGCAGAAATATAGAGGGAAACTGAAAATAGGCGAGATTGTTTCTTCCCTTCGTTGTCTGTCACGCTGCCTTGGGAAAGCAAGGCGACCGGTGAGCCTGACTTCGCAGAGCTCCGCATCTCAGACTCCTCACTTCACCAAGACATTTATTATTTGAACAGCTCAACAGGTAATTTTCCAGCTAAAATCCTGATTTCTGCAGACGCCTGCTTCTCTTCAGCATGTATTCTAATTACCGGTGGCTCGCTTTGATCTGAGGCCCCTTTGCAGCTTCACAACTTCTCTTCCAATCGCTTTTCATCAGGCCTCCTAATTTCTTTTTGGCACAGTAGCTTTTTTTTTTGTAATGGTGGATATACAGGTTCAGTTTCGTGGCTGAGATAAAGGCAGAAGAGGGGTGGTGTTAATAGAACCAAACACAGGCAGGAGAGATATCAGGCGGCTGCATTTTTCCCAGCATCCTTGAGTTGGACACGGTGTTATGACTATAACGTCTGGGATGGAGTGAGAGGTGGAGAGTCTGGATTAGAGTTTCACCTCATTAAAAGTTGGAACTAGAAGCTTCTGTTGACATTAAGTGCATGTGTAATTGTCATCTGCCCTCGAAATCAATCACGTGACTAGTAATTAGAGCACTATATTTTGTAAAGAATGATTGGCAATGCTGGTTAGAGGGATCATTTGCTTTTGTTTCTTTTGAGGTCTTCTCTGTCAGTACACGGAAGAGAAAAAGTGACAAATCCTTCCCCCAGAACATCTTTGCTCTTAGTGTCATCACACAATCCAGTTGTGACTCCTTTGTTTTTTATCCCCAGGCCAGTCCGGGATAACAGCCTGATCAAAAGCTTAACCTAAGTCAGAGTATCAGCACATTACGCTTTCTGCATTACGTGGAGGATAAAACGAGGTTAGACCTTGTCTGCCAGACTGTAAAGGCTTTGAGGATGAATTCCTGTGCATACTTATCTCGTTCTTATGTCATTAGCGCTCTGCTCGGTCTATTCACTCTTCAGCCTACAAGCTGGACTGTCATCGTCTCCACACAGTGTCCACTGTCTTTGGCCCAGGCAGGATGTCAGGGGGAGAGCTTTTTGTTGGAGGGAAGTGAACAGTTCCCAGCTTATCTCTCGGGGACAGCGCCGTGACGGAGCGCCACATGCCGCAAACCTGCGACCTCCAACCCCCCTCCACCCCACCTCCGTCTTGCTGTGCACCCATTAAGGCAGAGTTAATTAAACCACAACTCATTGCCTCAGCAGGAGGGGGCGGGAGGAGGAAAAAGGGAGGAATGGTGGTGTACAATTATACATTGGCATTTACCTACCATTTTCGACGTATAGCGCCTGGCTGGCGGTCACTTCTCTACTCTACTACCCCCATGATGCTCCAGTTCAGTGCTTGTAGATGGCACGCTAGAAGTCAGCGAGGCTTTAACTGTGCATCTTATAAAGAATCTACACGGGGACGGGTGACAGGTGTGCAGATGACAAGCGACGACGGGGCGAGCTGTTTTGCTTTCGAGCAACAATATGTGAAGCAACCTGTCCATCTGCCTGTCTATCCATACAAGGTCATCAGGTGGGGTGGTGGTGGTGGGTGGGAGAGTTCAAACACTGTTACCATGCCACACATAGCCGACTATTGCGCCTCTCTTGCCCCCTCTCCAGTCGTCAGATATGCAAGCCCGCCTTTACCTGCTGCGATTCCATTACCCCGGCTGCCTGTTCCGGCACTCGAATGTTTCTGTAGCATATTAAACAGATTAATAGAACAATGCTCCAGGGAGAGAGCAGCCTGTCAATCTCTAAAAACACAAAAGCAGAAAATTAAAAAGGCCCATGGCTGAGCTCCAGCACTGATAAAAAAAAAAAAAAAAAACTAAACAAAAAAAAAAGTGCTGAAATCTTGCGTGGTGGAGAGACAGGGGAGGAAAAAACACCACAGATGGTAAATATTTATTCTCCTATCCTGCTTACAGAACACACACACGTGCACACACGCACAAATAGATAGGCCATAGCGGTAGCTGAAATGACAATGGGGAAAATTAGCTCCGAAATTATCAAAGAATGTAGAGGCAAACACAGAGTGCTTTGTTCCTTTTGTGTGACTATCTCTATATTGGGGATCAGCTATAAGAACTCCAATCTAGAAAACATGCTCCTGCTCTCCGAGGACGTTGTGTTTCATGCCAGATGGACTTTACTTTGTTTATCAGCGAATTCCCACTGTTGACTAGATGTAAAATCTAAAGTGAATCCAGAGCGTTCCTGCAGTACGGCCGACGCCTTCGCTCCCGTCTGGGGAGAAATATCTGCGGCGTGCATCTATAGGGCCGCAGCAGGAGGCATAGAGAGGGAAGTATCCTCCAGTGACGTCCACTCTCATCCTGGGAGACTCCCGAGGAAAATTCAATCTGGTCTTCTGCTGGCAGAGATATTGGGAGATTGAGTGAGGCCTGCAGACAGTGGTGAGGGGCTGCGCTTGGTCTTTATATTCATGCTCATGTTGCTTGATGGTAAATAAAGGCTGAGAGACGAGGCCTGCATCACAACAGGAGACACAGCAAGAACACGTGCGGCAGGTTCTGTAGAGTACACACTGCAAAATGTATCAGAATAAGACAGGAGTCATAACCAGAGACGGGCAAAAATATATCAAAATCTATTTTGATATAAGATTGAAAATACACAAATTGTAAGTGTATCAAATTAAACTAGAAAATATAGCAACCACGCAATGTTTCAAAATTAACAGTATTTTTGTATTTTAAAAATGCATAACTATATTTCTAAGATAACGCAAAATCATTTTCTACAAACCTCCACTATTTGATCTATTTCTTCACCAGCACACTGACTCAACTGATCAAGTGGCCAAGCATGAGAGAAACAGCTTTTCACTGCAAACAAGACACATTATAAATCTGACATTTGTCTGAAACTCCAGATACCTATGATCACCCAGATAAAGGTAAGTTTAATAACTTAAAAAGAAATTGAAATGACACTAGGGGTGGGACAAATAATCGATACCACGATACATCGTCAGCTTTATTCACGTGATGCATAACTGAAAACACTTTATTTAATTTACAAACGCTGTAGCCTGATATTTTTTCCACGTTTTGACCATTGTCATTTCCTTACTAGAATGTCATTACATCATGTCTCCTACAGAGGGCGCCAATCAAAATGAGAACAGCAATCAACTAGTTTCATTAACAAGAAGTAAACACACACAGCATGGCGGAGACTGTGGAGAAGAAGGTGGTGCAGTCGTCGTACTACAGTCCGCTGGTAATGTTGCAGAAGAGAATAGAACAGTCCGCGATCATCTGATCCACTTCCTCAATACATACACGGTTGTTGTTGCCACGCAACGTGTTTGTTTCTCTACCTGTGAAGCCCGATTCTGTGATTAATGTGATTGCATGTTACCTTTCCAGATCTGTGGAAAAACCTTTGGTTTTAGGCTATTTTATTTGACTTTAGCTTGGCTCGTAGCTGGTAACTAGCTTTTCACAGTCTGGCCCAACTCTGCTGTGAAGAATACAGAAGATGCTGTAGTAATGTTGCATGAACAAGGACTTTTTATTTCTTTTCTGTGGCAGTGAACACAACTCAGTAACTATTATGCTGCGACCTGAGCTTATTTACACACCTCATGGCTGACTAAAGTAATGTAACTACCCCTAATAGCATGCACTTTTTTGTGGCTGCAGCAGAGACCCACTAGACTCCATCACACACACAGGTTACTACCTACAAGGCCACCTTCCTTAAAGTGGGAGGCTCGGCCGGTAACACATAAGTGCAGTTAGGTTAGGTTGTGGGTGTGCTAACCTAGTCTGTTAAAAAACATTACTGTCACTGGAAAATAACTATATGAATTCATATACTTAAGTGTTTGTTTACCTTGATAGTCAGAGAGGGGGCATGGATCGAATGTAAGGAAGAAGAGGTCTTGCACTGATATCCTTATGTACTGTATTAGGATTAGGAATGACCTGTATCATGATATCATCGTTATCGTGAGCAAAATATTGTATCGTATTGCGAGTATGTCTGCGATTTCTGCATCCTTCTCGGGGGTTTGGTGCAAATGCAACTACAGTTATGTATGGCATTCTAACAAATATGTTAAAATGGTAAAAGAGTCTAATTAACACTCGAATATAACGGTGTGTGTAAGTGTTATAAACTGTTACGTTTTTTGATATAATTCAATTTTTTTAAATTTTATTTACTTGATAGAAATATACCAACCAACACGTTTCACCCACCATTATGCTCCATTCTCATGCCTCTCGAACAAGCCTGGGCAAATCACCTGGCACATTGTCCAACTGCCAATGCTTCAGTTTGCATACATGTGACGTCATCACATACAGAACACTAAAATATTCTGATGTAAAATACAAAACCATTTCTATCAAGTCCATCGAATACAAATAAAAAAATACTATTTTGTATTTCAAATGTGTATTTTAAATGTCAGAAATACTGCCCGTCCCTGGTCATACCCCAGCAGACATTTTGATCTTTATTAGATACAGCAACTGCATGGAGATAACATACGACATCAAAAAACTGCTATAAACTCTGGCCCATGTTTTTCTGTTGTATTTCATGTCATGCACTGATCTTTTGGGTTATCTCTAGGATATTTTAGTTTTAAGTACTAGAGCTATATATTATATTACAGTTGTACTTTTTTAAATAAAGAAGCATTTTGTTGTTTTTGATATAATCAATCCTAACAGCAGATGTGACTCAAAAAGCTAGCAATTAGACCTTAAGCCAAGATTATTTTGTCAAACTACCATTTCAGAGATCAAGAATTAACTTTCACACTCAAATTATTACATTAGCAAAGCAAAGTAAATCATTAAGTCTATAAAATGTCATCAAAGATCATTTTCTTATTGCTTAATCAGTCGATTATTTTTTACATTTGACAAAATAATCTTGACTCAAGGTCTGCTAACTAGATTTAACCAGAGCTTTTAACCACGTCACTGTCTTCATTAAAAAAAAGCTCTGGAAAAAAATAGTAAGTAGACCTTGAGTAAAAATCATTTTGTCAAAGAAAAAGGGGCCTCCCAAAGAAAATGTATTGAGTACAGCTACAATGTTTTGAAATTGTGTCTTCATCCCATAATACTCAGCATGTGACCAAGAAGGTCCATAGGTCAATCCCAGGTGGAGGCTTAAAATCACTTACTTCAGCATGCACACCTCAAGTTATTTACAGTGTTTACAGCATCAAACTCTGAGATGTCTCAGAGTTTCAATATTGTTTTGCCCTTTTGCCAAAGCACTTTATATGATTTTGGGATGTACAAGATTATTTTGTCCACCTTTAAGCCTATAAAATGCCAAAAAATAGTAAAAAATGGCCATCAGAATTTCCCAGAACCCAAGGTGACATCTTCAAATTGTTTGTTTTCTCCCAGCAACTATCCGAATCTCAAAAATATTCAACATACAATGATGTGAAATGGAGAAATGTACAATAGGTGTTATTTCAGCAGCCTGCATTAAAAACATGCCTGGCAATTTTTGGGATTTGGGGAATTTTGCAACTTAAGATTTCAGTTTAATAGTAATCAGAACCCTTACATATTTTTTCATAAATGTGCAGTAGATATGAATGTAAATACAAAACTATCAATTATATATTTAGACTCGTTTTGCAACACAAAACATATATACTCACATTTATTTTTTATCTTTTTTTTGACAAATTAATACTAACATAAGCTGCTCACTAATAGGAAAACGTACATCTGTCCTCAGATACAATCCTAAAAAACAGTTTTATAAATCAATTAAATTCATTTAAAGAAATAAAACATATTAAAAACATACAGACCCGTGTTCCTACTGCACCTGTAAAACCCCGTAAAACACCGGCATCCCTCAAATGCATGCTGGGAACATACTGGTTAGTGGCCTAATGTGCCATGTCTCTAAAACCTACCCCCACCATTCAAAACTGTGTAGATCAACTTGCTCCATTTATAATGTCCTTCCTGTCTGAGAAGAAAAAGGGGCCTTCTGATCTTTATCTGCCCAACAATGAGAGAATAAAGAGTTAACACTATCGTCAGCCAAACTCAGGTCGCTCTTCCTATCTCCTCTCTGCACTGGAACACTGCAAATCATCTTTAATAGTCGTCATCTTGATGGTTCATTACGTTAAACTATCTCTGCTAGCATCCTCTAATCCAATGGCTCTCCTATGGCCTGAGGGGCTATAAGCTCAGGGAGGGAAGAGGCTGCATGTGTATCTGTGTCTCTGTGTGTGTGTGTTGGATGAGGAGGGGGACTTGTGCTCATTGTATTATTAGCAGGTTAATTGCCCCGGTGCAAAAGAGTGGCCGGACGGCAATAGGATGCCATTTTAGTTTAATTGTTAGCCGTCCTGTACTGTAAGCCCCAAGTTCTGCATCAGCGGCCCCAACGGGTGCACGCCAACAATCCACCAGAGGCTGGCAGCTGTGTCATACTGTACATGATGTGAGGCACATCATCATGGGACTGTGTCAGAGAGAGGAGCTGGCACACAGCGCCACCTAATGGGGGCAGAAGAGGACAGCATGTCTGTTAGGATCTGCAGCAAGCAGTGTCTGCTCTGCCGGATGGTTGGATGGTTAGATCATGTACTCTGCACAGAATATCTACACTCCTTGTTATTTATTATTTTGTTAATAATTTTTCTTTTTAAGATGTCTTGAAATACTTAAATTCTTCCTCACTGTAGTGTTGCGGGGGACATGTAAAGAGAAATACTGAGTGATAACACACAGTCCTGCAGAAATACAATAAAGCTGCCTCAGATTGTTCCTGTTCTGATTTATCAAATCTTGTTTGTAATCCAAACTGTTGTTGGTGTTTTTGTGGTGTGGTTGTTGAAAATGTCTATAAAGAATTAGAGAAAAAGGAGGGAAAAGCAAAAAGGCAAAAGAAAATAATCTTTGGTTTACAGATGAATCTGCCACTCAGTGGTGGAAGAAGAACTCACATCCTTTACTTAACTAAAAGTAGCATTAACACATTGCATGTAATAATAATTGTACAGACATATTACTATCATAATATACTTACAGTATCAAAAGTAAAAGTACTTACTATCCAGAATGGTCCCTTTCAGATTGTTACTTACTGTAAGTATAGGTACAGCTGTAAACTACATGTAGTGGAGTACAGTATTTCCATCTTTTATTTTCTGTCTAGTCTGCTAATTATGTTCCACCACTGCTGCCCCTGAAGGTAACTTGTAACATGGCAAGCTAACATGTTTTCCTCCTTTTTGATTTCTCAATTGCGCACTAGATAATGCATTAAAGGAACCTTTAATAACACAACTTAAGTTACAGTAAATTTGTGCAACTTGTTTTTCTTTCTTACTCTCTTTTTCCTCACTTTCATTTTCTTTTCAAGGTGAAGATCATTGTTCATCATTATATCTTTTGTTTAACTGACTTACTGCTACACGATTGGAGTTGAGGACACACCTGTACACGTACATGGACAGTGTCCTGGTTCTAAGTTTTATCCTGGTTTCAGAATGCAGCATGGTGAGCAAATGAATCGCTGAGTCACAAAATAAACAGCAGCTAACAGTTAGATTAAAGATACTGTATGACAGCAAGCGTCAGCCCCCAGAAAGTGGCCTTCAGGTATATAGTCCAGTGCGAGCAGTAGGTTTATTTTACAGAATTTTATACTGCTTCATACTGGACACTAACACTGTAGTTGACAGTAGGTTATTCAGGACAGGCAGTCTCAGGTGTAGATTTGAGGCTGAGTCATGTCAGTGAACATGATTCCTCTGCATCCCCACTCCAACCTCTATCTCTGCCTAGAACACATGTACTATATTGAATTTCTCTACATTTTTACAAACTCAGCTGAGTTTTACAGGAGCACATTTTCACGTTCACGTGAACAGCTCATCCTCTAATTCTGGAATTTTTAGATTCACATAATTAAAAATGACTAATTTACACCATGTTTTTGATAAAACCTTTACCCAAGGAAGTGCATTTTGTTCATCTCAAGCTGGAAACACACTATATGATATATAAAAGCCAATAACTCCAATTTAGCCATGACCAGTGATTTCCAAAATCACAGAGACTCTCCAGTTATCTGCACAAAATAGGTCAAGTCACTCTGGACACTCAGCAGGTTTAATCCATTATTTGAATTCTCAACATGTCTTGTAATGGTGGGGGACCCACTACAAGACGTGTTTAGGATTCAAATCTCTAACCTACTGAGAAATGCAGGCAAAAATGGAAAAAGTCACTTATAAAAGGAGGGATGCTTTGACTGTCACTTTCAGTAGGATGTCAGAAATGTTATTGAACATTAAAGGGTCTGTCTGTCTTAAAGGTGCCCTGTAGAGTTTTCTTGTTACTCAGTTAAGATGCCAAATTATTACTTTCTGGGTGTATACATGTAGGCTATAGCTAAATATGTATGTAAAGAACTGTATATATTGTTTTATTTATTTTATTTTTTCCTATTCTTAATTTAAATATTTCTATACATGTTCTATGTGTGTGTGTGTGTGTGTGTGTGTAGCGTGAAGGGGCTCCAACTTACATTTCATTGTGCAACCCTGTATTATAAAATGACAAATAAATGACCTTGATTGATTCCTTGATTTGCATCCTCTTGTGCGTGCACAGGACAAACAAACTGGGGACCCACTCATAAATAGTTGCTCCATATTGCTACTAGTGGTGAAAAACTCCACAGGGTAACTTTAATGGAATGTCCATTATGTACATTGAAAGTGTTTTTGGTCAGCAAGGGTTTAGGTTTGGTTTCAAAACTATGTAAATGCTATTTATTCATATACATTTATATTAACTTAGCAAATAACACTTTGTAATGGATCCATAAAGATAACAAATGAATGTGAAATGTGGCATACATTTTTGTATTATTAAAGTAACAGTGAAACAGTAATTAGAGTATCTTTGTCTTCCATATTGTGATGTATTTTATATTTCCAAGTGAGGGGTTTAGTTATGAGAGGGATTTAAAATCACTTAAAGTAGGGCCTTAGTGAATACGGCACCGTGCAATACGGAGAAGTAAAGGGTTGCATTTATATAGTGCTTTCATCCAAAGCACTTTGGACCATTTGTCTCTCATTCACATTCACACTCACACACAGTGTGTGTGTGCGTGTGTGTGTGTGTGTGTGTGTGTGTGTGGCAGATGCACCATGGAAGGTGCTGGCCTGACAATTTGGGGTTCAGTGTGTCCTAGGACACGTCAACAGGAGCTGAGGATCGAACCGTCAACCCTGTGATTAGTGGATGACCCACTCTTATGGCTGTGGCTCACGATATATCTACAATATGAAATTGTAGAGGACTGTTGGCCTCCACTCTCACCCATGATGTTAGATCAGGAGGAGGAGAAAGGAATAAATTAGACCTCAGTTGTGCTCTTTTGGAAATGTAAATGTAAAAATGTCAACTGACTTTCAAACACACACCTCCTATGATATTGTTCTGCTAGCTACGACCCCACACAGTCAGGTGTGGATTTATATGATGGGCGGGGTTAGCTAATATCCCAAAATAACATTTGATTTGATAAATGTATGTATACGCACCTGAATACAAGATGAGTCATTAAAAATATTTTAATGTTTTACAGGAAGAGATTTAATTTGGTTAAATAGGTCTTTAATAGCCCCTCCAAGAATCGCTTTTAAGCGTCTGGTGGCCAGGCCTTGACCCATGGGGCACCGATTGCTGAGGCGGCTGCTAGGAGTTGTGGTCAGAATGTCATCAGTACCTGATGTGGCTGCAACTTAAGAATCCTGAAGGAGGCCATCAAGCTGAAGAAGGAGACCTTTCAGGCTTGGCTGGCCCAAGGGTCTCCTCAAGCAGCAGACAGGTACCAGGAGACCAGAAGGGCTGTGGTTTCGGTGGTCACCAAAGCAAAGACGCGGGTGTGGGAGGATCGTGTCCCCCGGGGGTCCTGTGGAGTATGGGGTACCGAGGCCATTGCTACGAGCCATCCGGTCCCTATATAAACAAAGTGAGAGCTGTGTCCCTGTTCTCGGCACAAAGTCAAACATGTTTTCGGTGGGTGTTGTCCCTTGTCACAGATTCTGTTTGTGATATTCATGGACAACATGTCAAGGCGCAGCTGAAGTGGGAGGAGAGTGTCCAATTTGGGGACCTCAGAATTGCATCTCTACCATTACTGAGTGAGTGTAAAAGAGCAAACATAAATACAAAATAGCCTACAAACTACAAAACCAGTCCTAAGGGTTTTCCATGGCTACGAGGTACCACTACTCCATAGACAACAGTGTGGTTAGCATTGCTAAGAGGTTAATGTGGCAAGCTTAATCGCTTAATCGATAATTAACTGCATTAACAATACACAAACATACTGTATTCCACACACACACATTAACCATCATGGCTATCTTCCAAAGTTAGTATGAAATTTTGTCTTTGTTCATCCTCCGTGTTTCATCGCTTCGTTGTCGCATGACAGTTTGTTGCGAGATCAGGCTTACTA
Source organism: Macquaria ambigua (assembly GCA_008360985.2). Lineage (NCBI taxonomy): Eukaryota > Metazoa > Chordata > Actinopteri > Centrarchiformes > Percichthyidae > Macquaria > Macquaria ambigua. Next base: position 57,780 of record VMKM01000795.1, read on the forward strand.
CTAGTTCCCCACTCTCTTATAATGGACTCTTTCAACATACATATGGCATGTGAGTATTGTATTAAGACAGACTTGAAGAAATCTGAATCTGTCCTTTAACCAAGAATTGTCCAGAGTCTCATATGTGTCCTTTTTTCATGTAAATGAAATGAAGTGCATTTTTTGTTTTGGAGTATGGAAGTAAGTATGGAAACACAGCGTTGAATTTATTTGCCATAGCCATGCTATAGATTGCACTTTGCAGCCCATTTCTGCCACACGCACACACACACACACAGCTGAAATGAAACTTCCACCTTGCATTCAGACGCTTCACCGCTATCTTTGGGACTCTTGCCTTGACCTTCTGTCCTTTTCTACAGCTTTTCGCCTGCTTTGTGCACTCGTCTGAGTCTGACACCTTTACCAGTTCCTCTCTCTCATTCACACATACACCTGATCCCCCCGCACCACCCTCCCCCTCTTTTATTTTTCACCCCCATCCCTCGTTCACATTCCTCTCCTGGTGGTTTGCCGGCCTCACAGATCATCTCCCAGGCTCCAGGTGCCCGTGCCGGGCCCTGTCTGTTTTCATTCCCCTCCTGGAGGACAAGCAATTTGGGGGAGAGAGAGGGGAAGCAGATGACCACTGGCTCCTGACCTTTTCTCCCTCAATTTAACTCCTCGTCGCCGTGCCCGCCGAATGTGGCAATCAGGCTAGGCAGAAGTGACACCCTCATCTGAGCGTGGCTGGGCCACGCACACAATCATGGTGTCACTTTCCATCTATATGCGGGGGCCGCGGCCAAGTGGTAGTGTTGGAATAGGGGACGGTGGAGGTGAGAGAGGAGGGGGCTCAGGTCCAAGCTAGATCCCTGTTAGCCCACTTGGCTTTGTAGGGCTGCCAGTCATGCTAGTAACCTAGGTAAAATATGTAGGTGTTCTTTTTACAACTGTCCCCAGTTGTACTTAGTTATTTTTCATGGATTTACATCCATGTGTGTGTTGGTTGTATTTAAAGGTAGATTTGCAGAGTTGTGATGCTGTTAGCTCTCGTGTTACATGGTACTTTACTGTAGCGTCTCTTCCATTTCCACCAGAAGAGGATTCCTTCCCTACATTCTCCAGTGTTAGATTAGAGTGTCCACCATCTTTTTCACACAGTAGGTGAACCAGCTACATAAGCCAAGAGAGGGAAAATCACTAGATATTATTTTCACGGACCTGCTCAATATGAGGCAGCTTCATGACTGTTAGCGTCAAGCGATTAGGCTGGCGTAAGCCAGTGTGAAATATAATGAAACGCAGAAAGCAAAGGAACATGTGTTGGAACATGAGTTGCCATGTAATAGACTGACTAATAAGGAGGTTGAGAGTAGAGGAACATGGAAAGAGGGGCTTGGTTTGGTGAGTTAGCGGAACAGACGCAGTATATCCTTGTCTGCAGAGACAGCGAGCCACAGCAGGCCCGGGAGCCTGGTGGTACAAAGGATGGAGGGTAGAGACAAAGTGGGAGACGGCTGTGGATTATAGTTTGTTGATAGCATGGAAATGTGAGAGAGAAGCGCTATTGGCTTTCCACTTCCTCCTTTGAGAGCGATTTGTCAGAGAGCATCAGCCAGGGAAAATAAAATGATGGAAAAATAGCTTTGACTAAAATTCAACAAAAAAATAACGAAACTACTATACTGCTTTTGAATGTATGACTCGCCCAGTATTTGTTGCACTTTAACAAAGACGACTAAAGAAGATATTTTTACATCATAGCAAGGTGCCCTCGTTAATATGTGTTTACATTGCAGTATTGCTACTTTTACATAAGTAAAGGATCTGTATTCCTCTACTACCGATGTGAAGGCTGTGTTGCAAGTAAAGTTCATCTATGCTTCTAATGGGCTCATAACTGCAATGCAAGTGTTGCCAAAAAAACAGAGACACAGGCCTGACTGTTGTTGTTCGTCAGGCCTGACTTTACATGTCAGCACAGAGAGGGGCAGAGTAAGAAAATCTAAATGATGATCCACCTCTGAGGGGGACATTATCATCTGAAAGGATCCAGGTATTGTGCGACTCGTCCCCTCTGTGCTGAAAATGAAATTGTCTGATGTGCAAGATTTACCTTTGCTGCGTTGTGGCCCCTGGACGGGCGCTGAGGGTTGCGAGTGCCACGTGTCATCTGCTGGCACTGCCGGGGCGCCTCCAATTTACACACCGAGCCGCTCTGCATTTCAAAGGAGCCCCGGCGCCGGCCTACTGTTAGCGATTGCTATCTGGGCCCCGCCGAGGGAAGATTAGGGCCGGCTTGAAAAACTGCTAACCACTACCCCCCCTCCTCAACACCCCCACCTTCCCTCAACACATTTGCATTTTCATATTAGATTTTCCTCCTCTGCTCGACCTCGCCTGTCACCACCCTGTTTCTCTTTTTTATCCCCTTCCCTGGATCACAAGTACTCTGTCTTTCAGCCACACCAATATACCAGTTTACCCATATATGAAGCTGATGCTTGATGTCGTTCTGTTAAAATAAATGCAACTCAGAGATATGATGATGATGATATGATGCACCGTTGCCGTTAACCTGAACCTGAACTAATTCTAATGACACATTTTGATCCGATTCCACAAAAGTGTGGAGAAATATGTCTTGTTATTGGTATAACACACATTTTAGGGTCACATGATTTCAATGCTCTTAAAATGTAGCAATTTCCTACTCCAGGTCTTTATTTTAGTCATGTATAAGTTATACTCATTAGATCATGATACGCAGACAACAAAGCAGGTGGACCCAAAAGCAGGATGCAGAAATCAGGCTGGCTTTTCAGAAGTTTTAATAAAAGTTGCAAAGTTCTTACGATCAGGTTCATCCAAAAAACAAGGAGCATGACACGAAGGCATGACGTGTAGGAGACGATCTAGCACCAGGACAAGGGAGACGCCGACAATATATACACAAGAGGTAATGGGGAACAGGTGGAAACAATTAGGACGGGGCAGACAATCACAACGGCGGGAAACACACAAAGGCAGGAAGTAAAGGGACCTGAAATGAGAGGGAAGGTTAGACTTTTCGAAATAAAACAGACAAGCCAGAACAGGAAACAGAAACATGACAGACATGGAATTTAACATAACTGACGAGACATAACAGATCAGCTGGAGAGATACACTGACACAGCAACTCTACTACACTGAAGAATGTGAGCATATTATACAGACTGTCCATTAGATTTGACAATGTTCCTTCCTGGTTTGACCTATACCGTACTCCATGTAGTTGTGTGCATATGCAGCAGTTTTACAGCTGAACTGGTGATTTGAACAGATTTTGTGTGCCTGCACAAACATTTCCGCTGCCGAATTGTGGATTAGATGGTTATTGAACTCTGGACTTGTTGGACACCTGTTTGGAGCTATGGCTACCACACCAAATGATCCTTTCATGTAGCTTGTTTGAAAATTGGGAGGAACAACAGTTAATTATTATATACATAGGTGCTCAAACGTTGAAAAAAGTCTGCCAAATGCATTTTGTAGCCGAACCAGGTTACTGTTTAGCAGTGTGTCCCTCACTAGCTTAGCCCTTGGAACATGTTTTGAGTAGTAGGCATGGTGCTCTTGACCAACTAAACAATTTTCTGTTGCCAGGTGTTGGAGAGTACTACTGCTTATGTGCAAAAAAGTTGTCATGATCCACCATGGACTGTGTGTTGATGTTGTTGGATGTCTCTCCATGTCTTGTTCTTGTGTTTCCCTGCGTGTGATTTCCTGAGTTCCTGATGTTGTTGATGCTGCCCGTTTTGTAAGCGTTTTTTCTGTATTTAATAAATCCACTCAGCCTGCTGTCTGTCTGCATTTGGGTCCTTCCCCTGCTGCCTAGATGGCTCATCCTGGCAAAAGTTGTATAAAGCCTTTAATGTGTCCAGAGGGAGCTGTGTGAAGTCCTCAAGTGATGTCACCTGAGTCAGCGTCGGTTTGGTCCGAAGACAACAAGTTTGAAAATGAAACGAATCTGTTGGTGTGGAGTTAGAAAGACGTGAGCTTACCAGACCTCTTCAGCTGTGACACATACTGTATCTAAGTGCTTTAATATTTTTTATGTAGACTATAAGCCTGGTTAATGTTGTTGATGACGTGACATGGATCAGAAGTTTACTGAAGCTGGATTAAGTAGAATCTAACTAAAATATCCTCTATGTCTATACAATATCAAAGCTCCCAAACCTCTTCACTTTGATGCAGGTCAACCAGAAACAGTCATGACGGGAGAAATAGGGTAAACAAAAACAGCAGAATATTTTTTTGCAACACTACAAATATCTAATATAAGCCGCCTAAACCACCTGGGGGCAGGGGTGCTGCAGCACTCTCAGCATCCCTACTTCCTGTGGGTATGCCTAGTTGCCGTTGTATCATGTTACACCCCAATTGGAAATTGTAGTTAAATTAATTCTTTTTTTAAAGGTTTTGTTTTGATTTGGCTGTTTTTGGCTCTGCATTTGGACATCCATTGTTGAAGTGTCCTATATTAGATATCGGCACGAAATATCAGCAGTGTAGCTTCAATCAAAGATTACAAATATTATCACTGATGAGCGAGCAACAGCAAAATACATAGTCTTCCAGTAGATGTGAAAATGCTGAAATACATTTTAAGTGGATCTAGATTTGAGTTTTGGTTTGCAGAAAATCCTTTTTCATGCTGTAACATTAGGTCGCCATTTGTCCAGCACCCAACTGAATTATTACACTGTGCAGAGGATTTCGACTTTTCTTAATATTAATATCATAGCGGCCTTGAAAAACATAACGGTCAAACTGTAGTTTCTCCCCCTGCAGCTCACCTTCGTCCCTCCTTTAGAAAGACAAGTGGAGGAGGAAAGGCAGTCAGCTCATACTCCCCTTCAAAATCTTCTCTTACATGCACTGTGTTTCTGTCTCATTCTCCCAGCAGCCCCTGCCTTTCAGCTAATGGAATAATTAATGAAACTTTTGATGTAAAACAAATAATGGAGTTAGTTGGCTGTGCTGCTTTCAAGTATTTCATCTTTAGGAGCGAGGAGAGTGTTTGAGTGAGAACATAAATAGATCAAAGACTTACTCAAATCTCAGCATTAAAAAAAGAAAGAAAAGAAAACACATTCAAAACGTATTGTGAAATTAAACGAGCTCCAGATAAGGGCGAGTTCACACGTGCTCATGAGAGCCGGAGAGTCATTTCTGTGAATTGAAGAGTGAGCCCGGCCGTTGTAAACTCATGATCTGAAGTTTTTTGCACTTGAGAGGAATAGAAAGGAATTTAAAAACATACAAACTGAGGAGGACGTGAAAGCTGACAACATTTCTCAACGCTCTACTTGGAGGGCCGTGTTCCTGTCATGGGTTATCATAAGTTCAAATGCAAAGAGAAAAAATTGGGGACTCCGGGCCCTTGAACCTCTGAGCGGAGGAGAGGCTGTCAGCTGAGGCAGGCTATCCCAGCATCCTCCACTCTGGCGCTCTCTGTTCCCCTCGGAGACAGACAAGATGCTAATAGAGGCGAGTGAATCCTCCATTCTGTATGCCTCTCTGTCTCTTTGCCAGACATTGTTTACTCTCTCTGGTGGGAGATATCATTCAGAGGGATGGTGAATAGACTTAAATACCAGGCAGAGGGGTGAGTGTGGCAGGGGGAGACCGCATGAGAAAGAGAGTTGGACGGAGATGCAGAGCTCCAGCAGATGCACCTGACTCACCTGCAAATCCCTTCACACCTTCTCTTCTCAATAACAAGTCAATACAGATGGTGACATCAGAAGGCATGTGGGCTTCTGGTTCATCTGGTTGGACCCTGACGAAGGAAAGATGATGTATTAAACCACAGTGGCTCAACATTCTTTACATTGTGGATTTAAATCTGCACAGTGCAAAGACCTGAAACATTTCTAAATTTGGTGCACCCAGTGATCATAGCCATGGGAAATAGGGTGGATGAGGGTGCTGGTGGAGCATGATGCCTCCAGGTGGCTGACATATATTTGTATTGTTGCAAGATTTAGTTTTTCTGTTGCATTACAGCCCACCTCTCCCAACCCCTGTCACATTTCTTCTTTTGTTTTTCTTTGTTTTCTGTATTGATTCATTGTTACAAGAAGGTTCATACCAGTCTTGTGTAGAAGTCTTTCCCTACTTTAAACAGTGTTTCCCATACTGTTGACTGTGGTTATGGCTTAGATTGGGGTTGGGTTAGGGTAGCGCATTGGGACTGACCTGCATGCTTCCAATAGAAAAGTTTAGGGAAGCGGCTGTTGGCGCTGTTTATCAGATGTTAAAGGGTAACTCCGGTATTTTTAAACCTGGGCCCTATTTTTTACATATTTTGGGGTCTAAATGACTAATAGTTACCATTAGTTTTGGAATTGATCCAGTAGATCGCCCCCGCCAGCATCTGCAAATGGGCTGCAATTGCTGCAACATAATTCTTGGGGCAATTGTGCCCGTGAAAAGTACGTCCACTAAATGTGCTTGTTTCTGCCACTGACAGGCTCAGATTAAGACTAAGTGCCTGACAACATTACAGAAAGGATCCCTACAGAGACAGACCTTTCTGTTAAAGAGTAAGATCCATTTGTCTTCCTGCACCAACTCAACCTCTTGTGAGATTTCAGAGCGAGACTTTCTGATTCTGGTTAAACAAAAAGGATCTTACTCTTTAACAAAAAGGTCTGTCTCCCCAACCCCAGAACTGTTTAGGTGGGCTTCACCACTGGCCCCAAATGGTCACACAAGGTCAGCAGCACCTCTGGAGAGGTGGGATCTACATGTCCTGGAAATCCCTGCAGCCACAAATGCTGCGTTCAACAGCAAATACTGATTCTGAGTGGACTGTCCTAGTGAAATAAAGTAAATTCAATTAAACTGTGCATAAACAAAGATGTTTGAAAAATGAAAAAAGAAAACAAATTCCACATCTTTGTGAATGAATGTGTGCTGAGCTCAGACCTTTGAATTTGCAAAGCAGTATATAGTACTATACTGCTTTTTTTTTATTTTTTTTTTTTTTTTACAAACAACACTAAGATGCAAAAAATAAAGGAACAAAGGAAACATCATGCAAAATATGAAATGTGCTTCAGAAAATCAATTGACAGGAAACATACTGTAAAGTCTTAAACACTGCAAATTAAAAAACTCACGCAAACCACTAAAGCACGTTCCAAGACATTCAACATGAGCACAAAACCAAAAATACTCGTACCTGCCTCCAAAAATACACAATGATCCGACTGACATGAACACACACACACACACACACACTTAAACCCAGCTGTCTGTGGATATGTTTGTGCTTGGATTAGGGCTGGGATCAGTGCTCGAGAAGAGAAGAAAGATGGGCGAGACGCAGAGGGAAGGAAGGGAGGAGAGGGAGGGAGGGAGAGCCTGATTTTACATTTTGTGCATGTTGTCGGTGGCAGACAGCTGACCTTCAGCGCAGACACGCTCGGCTGGGTAACAACGGCAAAATGAGGGCCGTTCCAAAGGACTACATGAAATGGGCCATGTGCTTTAAAGTTGTTCAATTAGATTATCCTTTACATTTTCTTACTCGTGTGCAATCAAGGGACAGATACAAAGAGCCGGCAACAAGAAAACATCACAGATACATATGCTCCTGAGCAAACACAGCGAGGGAGAGGGGCAGAGATATACTGATGGAGGGGGAGTGAAAGAGAGAGAGAGGGTTGAACAAATGCAGCAAAGTTTTAGACTCATAGCTGGACACGGGTAGTGATTTCACAAATAATGTGACTGGTCACAAACGTATAATTTCTAATGTAAAGCTGATTTCTTCTTTGTTGTCTTCATCTCACAGAACCGTTATAGGATAATTCAGGTTTATTATACTTTTTGGAGGTCTTTTTTTTTGGACTGTCATTCCTATTGGTTATGGTAGCATTTGCTGAGATCTGGGAATAGAGCAGGTTCGAATGGAGCAGTAAACAAGCCAACTGGTCTAAACCACTTTATTGGGAGGTAGAGTATATGGCAGGGGTTCTCAGACTTATTAGTCAAAGGTCCGCATCTGCTTTTTCTTCAAGGTCAGAGGTCCAGAACGATTGGCAATAACAAAACAGCATTTAACATGAACTCACTTATAACTTTTAATCAACATACATTCAAGTCAAGATAGTCAAAATACATTTGAGTCTAGTGGGAGAAATGGCATTGTTTGCCTGCAATCAGTTGTTGTTCTGCGGAGACTACTATTTGAAATGGCTGTGCTTGGTGTCATGGATGTTTTACATTACCACCATAATCACCGCTCTTCACAATCCTGACTGTTTCTGTGCAAATCAAACACATTGGCTTTGTGCTGGATTGGGGCAAAATGAACACATATTTGTCTGTCCACTCCTCTTTTAATACTCGGTTGTCTTGGTCAACTTTTCTTTTCTTGGTAAATTTTTGACAATGACATCTTCACATCATTGGCGACGGAATGTTCTGCAAAGACCCCCCCTGCTGTTTACAGGCAGGGTACTCGTAGCAATTAATTAACGTCACATCTCTTTTGATTCTGCCAAAAGGAAACCGAGGCAGAAAAAAAAAAAACCGCGGCAGACACAGCTCAGACAGTTAGTCCTTATTTATTTCAGACTCAGACATATTCTTACATTTACACTAGTTGTAGAAATCGTGTACTAGAGAAAATGAGACACATTCTGTATCTGCGATTTCGGAGCTGATAGCAAATTCTCTGGTGTAACGTTACTGCGTGAACTTGGCAGCAGCAACACACAGCACTCTTTCCTGCAGTTAACGTCGCCATGACAACGATGTCAACGATAGGGAAATAAGCCACATTAATACTGCATTCATCTGGAGGATCGCTGTGAATGATCTCCAGCTACACTGGATATTTAATGTCACTAACAATTTATTGGTCAGTATTGTATGTATGTATTTCAAAATAGAAAGTTACACTTCATAACGTATTGTTTTCATAACACGAGGTTTGGGCTGGGTCCGGATTGACTTGCTGTTCTGTCCGGATGCGGACCTTGGTCCGGACTTTGAGAAGTCCTGATGTATGGCATCAACCCATGTGCTTGTCAGATCATTGAAACTGCTGAAACCTGAAACTCCTCCCCCACACACCTTTCCGATATAGGAATTGCAGGTGCTGACAATTTTTGTAACTTTCCGAAACCGACAATCCAACAAGCACGCCCACTTTAAGCACTGATTGGCCAGGTGTGTGGAGGGGAGAAAATACTGTAGGCAGGGTTTGAATGTATCTCTTGAATGTGTCTTTTTTTCATTCCTCACACAACTACTTCAGTCACTTTTCATGTGTACAACCGACTGAACACGAATGCCCTAGAAGACAGAAAGTATGTGACATTATCCCCATTTGTATGATTCATCATGCCTTGCCCTTCTCTATGACTACAGGCTTTTCCCCCCCGCCTTCAAGTGTGGCCATTCGGAACAGTCAACACCTCGTGAGACAACCTTTTGTGCAAAATAGTTCATTCTGAACACACCCCGGCCTTAAAAATGAGCGGTGCGCACAAAGTGTCAGAAATGTTCCCTCATTGGAAGACTGTAAGTGCCCACACTACGGTAAATACAGTAGGTCAAAGTTGAAGCTGGAGGTGGGTCTGTAAACTGTGATAGATGTTTACAACCGTTAAGGTAATCATTTTACCATTTGTCTCCATTTTCTTGTCCAAATAAGTTTCTGAGGGTTTGTTTACAACCTGTCTGATCATCTGACTGTTTGTGTGACCCCGAATAGCAGACTATTCGACGATTCGATCTGAGGAGCCTGATTCGGCTGCCAATCTCACAGTCGAATCGTCGCAGTGGCTGGAAAATGTGGTTATGAAACAAAGGATCATTCCATTCAGGCTATATGGGGGACTGAATGTCTGACTTTACATAGAATTGCTTGGTGTCTCCCAATAAATCATGATATATAGCCGAGGTCAGTAATAGGCAGACCATGTGATCCGGACCCAAACACCATCCTATCCGGATCCAGACCTATAACCGATCATTTATTGAGAATTATTAAACTTTGATGGAGTCTATTTTAACCGGCATAGCTTTTCTGGTTTAGCGGCCCAGGAAACTCACGGACCAATTGCATGCTTTGTAAATCATCTCACGTGATGCTGCTCAGCCAATCAAATCTGTGCATTCAGAAAGCACTGTGACTGTCAGTGAGTGAGATACACACACAGAGGAGAAATGAGATGAACAGTCAGAGAGAAGAAGTCATTTGACATGGCGTGCTCTAAAAAGAGAAAACAGAGCTTTTAATCAAGAATGCACAGACTCTTGTATGTTCATTCTTCCCACGGGCAGTTCAACCTGTATGTCTAATATGTTCTGAGACCATGGCGACTATTAAAAGCTGCAGAAAAAAAAAAGCACGATTCAACGATCAGTCAGCGATAGGCAAGACTTGACTATGTAAATTCTTAGTCGAGGACACCCCTAATTACTAATAGAAATAATGGCCAGGACTACAAAAATAAGATCCTTCATTTAGTTACTTAGTTAAGATTCATGACTATGTCCTCATTTTTTCTTTCCTCACAAAAGCAGTTGTTGGTGGGATCCATTCATGATGCTAGTTTACTGGATGACAACAACGACAGTGACATATTATGACCTTACAGACTTGTTGTGAAATTTCACTGCCTATGTATTACAGTATGGCCTATTTCGTGTATGCTGATGCTGAGTAAGGAGAATTTAGACTGTATGAATCCCAAGTATAGTATGATCACTTTCAATTAAACTTTAAATTGTCTGGTTTCATTTGTTAAAATAACAACTGCTGACCTTGTGGTCAACTGCCTGAAGTCTTTTTACCATATTATATGAGAGAATCCGTGAGGTTATACTCTTACCTGTCACTGTCCATCAACTGTTTGCTGGGTTCTGTTTTTTACTGCTCTGCTTTATTTGCTGCTGCCATGGTTCCTGGCCCACAGTCTGTCAGGATGATGGTCACTCAGACACTCATCACATATTAACATTCAGCTCTGTGAGTTTGTTCTTATACACCTACATGCATCTGCACGCATACATCTTGGTGAGGGAATGTAGTGTGTGTGAGTGTGTGTGTGTGTGTGTGTGTGTGTGTGTGTGTGGTAGTGGTGGAGGGGGGCTACTTTCAGGGGATTTGCAGTAATTATATGACAAAACGCTGGCGAGTCTCTCCGGGTGCTGAGCAGAGGCTCACGGGTCAGGGGACCGAGCACTCTGGGCCGGGTAATTTGTAAATGTCATTCAGGTGGAGTCCTCTGTCAGCCAACAGGGAGGGGAGGGGAGGCGAGGGTGGAGAGCAGAGGGGGGACAGGGGAGGAGGGGTGTCTGCAGTGGTCTTTTCTCATGTAGATTATTCTACAACAGATGCTGAGTCCCTCTTTTGCTTTTGTCTGCAGTGATGGCTGTAGATTTCCTGATGTGTGCCAGACATGTTTGACATGTTATTGCATGTTCAGTGATGTGGCTACCAAACATGAAGGAATATTTTTCCTTTGGTGTTGTTTTTTTTTTTCAGTTTCTATGTCACAGTCCAGTGGGTTTTGATTAGGTGATTTTATTGATTAGTTGATTTTGAAAATGCATTAATTGAAAAGGTAATATGAAGCAAAAATATCATTCTGTGGTTCCAGTTGATTTTCTCTGTTTTATATCATTGTAAAATTAATATCTGTGGGTTTTTGACCCACAGTATAGTGCGCAGTGAAACGATTGGTAGCCATCTTGCATAGCGGTAGTACAATACAGAAGCATTATGAAAAAATGGAACATCATAAATGAGCAAAATTTGGCAAAGAAAACAAGTGCAAAAAGCATAAGTATGTACATTACAGTGAGTAACATAAAATACTTCAAGAACACTCTTATCTCGGCAAACCCTTTGGTAATTTACCAGTAGCTCTGTAGTGTTGTGAACATATGATCAAATTTCTTTTTAAAAATTTGGTCTCAAAGTTGAAATCTGATATTTGTTGCTTCCACATTAGTTTGTCTGAAGAAGGTTCATGTTTTGATTGGACAGTGAACCTTATATATACACACACCTCACCATCTTTTGATAAAAATTATAAATATATATACAAATGAAAATGAACAGAGGCAGTGTGGTGTATGTTAAATGTTGTTTTATTTTAAATTAGAGTGAAGATAACTCTTGAAAGCTTTTTTTTTTTAAGGCTTTTCAGTGGACCATTTAGTTGAGGTACTTTGTCACAGACCAGTTGTACAGCTGTGTACATGAATAATCATATATATATATATTTTTTTTTTACGAAGTTCAAGCCCCTAAGGACACGAGTCTGGACTTGGCGTACTGTATGTGCTATGCTAGAATGGAAAGCTTGGCAGGCGTAGCAGGGGGGCAGGGCTTAGCGGAGGGTCCATTGTGCCCTTCATTTACTTCTTAAAGGGAAACTCCGGTATGTTTAAACCTGGGCCCTATTTTTCACAATACTGACTAATACTTACCATTAGTTTTGGAATTGGTCCATTAGATCGCCTCTGAAGGCAGCCGTGAACGGACTGACTGTCCGTCCACTAAAAGTGCTTGCTTTTGCCACTGACAGGCTCAGACTGTTATTCGAAGTGTCTGACAACATTGTGGAAAGGATCCCTACAGAGACAGAGCGTTTGTTAAATGCTCTTCCTGCAACAAAAAATAGGGCCCAGGTTTAAAAATACCGGAGTTTCCCTTTAAGTGTGTTCATGTTTTCATGAGCTTGGTGCTGCGTGCATGTGTGTTTGTATTCTATGACTCATCAGTAGCTAGCTGCGAGAGCCTTGCTGATTAGACCTATGATAGCCCAGCCGACATATCAGTCCTCCTGCCTGCATAAAGTCTTTTTCCCTCAGTTTTACTTCATCAGTGCAGTACAGTCAGACAGCTTCTACTGATGCACTCTCACCATTATGTTTGAAAGGGACGTCTCATTTTCTTCTTAAGTGGCCAATCAGCGTTGCCTCAGAGCAGGCTATTCATGTACGTCTGTCCTCCAAATAGATTCTCCAACCACAAAGCCACAGCTGTGTTGAAGGGAATATTTTGCAGGTCAAAGTGACACTGATTGATATTGAGTTTAATGAGTGTGTTTATCAAGATGGGTTGCATTCTTCCCTCAAAATGTCAAGGACTCCATCAGCTTCTCAACAACAAACCAATGTGGACGCTCTGAGGCTCATACCATCTGCCCTTTTAGATATTCTCTACTCATGGTGTGTTTTGGTGACCGGTGGGTTTAAATTTGATTACAGATGTCATTCTCTTGAAACAAGCAGGTTTAAACACTCCAGACCGAGGTTGGTTCATTTCTGTAGATAAAAAACAACCGAAGAAAAGGTCCTTTTTTTATTTTGAATTTGTGACTGATGATTACAGCAGAGCCCAGAACAAAAGCTTAAACACATGAAGCAGTGACCCTGAGGAAACTGTAATTAATGGTCGCAGCAATAAATTCAGCACCTAGTATTATGACAAGGTTCTATGATATCAGTGTTTGCAGTTAAAAAAAAACATCAAGGTGGTGTACAATGAAATACTAATAGCAAAGCAGTGTGCACATGCAGAGAAATCATATATAAAAAAACCTTCACACATGACTTGAAAGACGTATCACGGAAAGACCAAGGGGACGGAGAGAGACGCTGAACAATATAATTGGGATATAGTCAAAAGGATAACCACGCGGCTACTCAGTGCTCGGCACAACAGAGCTTTGAGCTATAAAGATCAAAACTTTGGAAGATACCCACTTTGGTCCAGACTGAAAATTCTATACAGACATTTAGTCATCAGAATAGGAATTCTGATGATGCTGGTCCACTGACTTTTGCTCTAGCACATGCATGGATGGGCAAACATCTCACATCCCAGTAATCTGTGCCAGTGAGTAACATCCCAATTCAAGCAGCGACTCCTGTCCCACGGCAAGGCTATAACATTTGTGAATGACTGTGGGGTCCGTGCCACCATGTGTGTGGTGTCTTGTCTTTTTATTAGTTTGAATGATGCTTTGGCTAGTGACTACCATCCGTTCTTAAATAAAAGCTGGTATGGTCGAGTCTCAGATAATAGTAGCCAGCACAAACAGATAAAGGCTGGGTAAAAGACGATGAGGAGTCGTCTTCCTGCAATAACTCTCGCGAGATTTCAGAGTGACACTTCTCCTTGAGCGAAACTTCTGTTTCTGGTTAAACAAAAAGGATCTTACTCTTTAACAAAAGGTCTGTCTCTGTAGGGATCCTTTCCATAATGTTGTCAGACACTTCGAATAACCGCCTGATCCTGTCAGTGGCAGAAACAAGCACTTTTAGTGGACGGACTTTGATGGGTGCAGTTGCCCACAAGGATTACTTTGTAGCTGTCACTGCCCGATCTGTACCAGAAATCCTGATTTATTCTGTAGATGTACGAAAATGCAGCTACTTCCTGTCGCACATGCGCAGAACAAATTGGGTTTCCGGTACGGGATCCCAGGTTTATCATTATCATCATTATCATCATCAGCGACAAGGCAGCTTCTGTTATGTTGTCAGCTTTAATGTCCAGGACATGCATTCCAACATAATGTATTCACCTTTCATAGTCAGACTGCACATGCACAATCAACTAATAAATAAGTACAGGTTTTTGTTTTTTGCAAACAACAGAAGAAAAATCAGCCTCTGTGTGCAACCACCCTGCGCTCAAACAGCATTAAAAGGGATCCAATTCTTTACAAAGTGTGTGGAAGGACAAATAAACAGTGTGACATAAATTTCCTGCAGCGGTTGCGGCATTCAGTGGTGACTTTTATAGCTTGAAAGTGAGAGGAGAGGTGCTATCAGACTATTGGGCTTTATTACAGTGGGTATAATAGGGCTGGCTGGAGAGTTTTATACGTTTCTGTCTCACTGAGCGCCATCGCATCTCTCCATTCTCCACCAGTGTGATTGTTGCAGCGGCAGGTTGTCTGTGATAGGCCATTGTGCCCACTCTCCAAAAACCCTTCACCTCAGCAGCGATGCCGCCTCTTCTCTCTTCTCCAGCCTCTGCTGATTTTCAGAGACCTCCTCACCCACACTCTCCCCTTTCTCCCCGTCTGAATAAAGAGCTCTATCTATCAAAGCCAGGCCAAGACTCAATCTCTCGCTGGCTCTCCATCCTTCGATCAACTATCTGTGAAAACAGCGGCTTATAGAGCTGAGGCAAATGCGAGGGCTGCCGTGATTACATTTTAGATCTACCACAGGAAACGTCATACACACACACACACACACACACACACACACAAACACACAGACCTCAACCCTGACTGCCTAAATCCCACCTCCACACCCCACCACCCTTCTCCTTAACCCCTTAAAATCCAGTTTGCCCCTTTAATTTACCTGTTAAGTAGCTTTAAGGTTGGAAAAAATCATCTTATTCCGTCTCATTCCCTCTGACCTTATCATACGTTCTGTTTCAGCTTGTTCCAGCTCTTCATTGAGGCTAAAACCAGACACCTCAAATTAACAATGAAGTGCAAATTGCAGGAAACACATGGCAATAATATGGTAACAACCAGGACATGCAATTATTTGGTAATAAAACTCTCAGCATGCAGATAAAAAAAACACTTGATTTTTGAGTGCACTTGTGATGGACACTGTCCCACAATTCAATGCACAAAAGAAAGGAAGCTGCTTAGGACTGCAAATTGTGGATGGTGGAGAAACAGTGTTTGAGCACGAGCTGGACCCTCCCTACGCGCTCGTCACAGCCCCCGTGCTCGTGAAAAGCAAGAACATGAGAAACAATGGCAATTAGAAAGCATTGTCAAGAAACATATTCCGGGGTTTTGCAGAATCCTCCAATATCAACATTCCAGTGTTGTTTTAGCGATGTCACCGTGTTCTGAGATCTCAGCAACAACTTTGGTGAAAACAGTGTTACAGTTATCGAGCTAAGAAAATGAAACCCAAATTCTAATAAACTGTAGTGTTCCTTGGTGATGGATGTTCCAAGATTTTGAAAACAAATTTGAAATAAATGAATTTGCTCCAAACCTGACACACAGTGAACCTCGGGCCAGAATTTTTCGAGATACTGAGGCCAAGACCCCCCCACTCAAATGTTTAGAAATATTTGCATTTTGAATATTTTATTTATCTACTGTACATAACTGTCCAACCACATGTTGTAAATTTTATTTCCTGACATGAGTCTAAATGCTGCTTCAAAACCTTTTTCCACTCTTATTTATCTGTGTTTATTCATTAAGTTATTTATTTGTTGTCCTACCATTAATAAATCCTTTTAATCATGATCAACTGAGGACATAACCTCAGTGTTTCCCCAGTCTGTAATCCAGCCACGGACATACAGTATTTGGTATCTTTGCAAACCTTGGGATATCCGCTAGAATTTACAATAAAGTTCTGTGGCTTTGACCAAAGTTTGGCAGCACAGCAGGGGTTTGTAATGACTGGCCCAGTCAGTGGGTCAGTGGGGTTGAAGAGGTTAAAAATACAGCCATGCTAAATGCAATAAGTAGCTTCAAATTGGTGAGGCAGCTGTGAAATTGAAAAAGGGCAACTAAGTTGCAAAAAGCCTTAAAAGGCCACAGAAGATTATGACCACTTGAATTAACTTGCCTTTAATTAGTTTAGTGCAGGTAAGTGAAGGTAAATGCATGCAAACCTCACAATAACTGAGCAGATTTTACACTGGTATTGATCGCAGGAGAGGGTGCCACTGACTTCCTCGCTCGCTGTGTTTGTTTCTGTCAGATAGGAAGATTGGCTAGAAAAGAGAGGGAGGGAGAGATACAGAGGTATAGGGTTTTAAGCCTGGCAAGGCTCAGTGGTTTTCCCCAGTCCCCTCTTCATACTGAAGGCCTGACTGCAGCCCAATATGGTAAGAACGTAATGCCACCAGGGACCCAGCCCATTTGAATGCTCAGGCTTCCTTTATCACAGGCACAAGTGGTGCAGAAAAATTGCTTGGGATTAATTCTGGAGGCCTTGCAAATACACACAGCTGGGATCAGTGCTTACAGCTTTCTCGGAGGTGGCACTCTTTAAAAAGTGGGGCTTTTTCGGATGCTTTTATAAACGGTGGGACGGGCCTTTCCATTGAAGCTTTGCCTTTTGTGGGGCTGAAGGGGGTGCCCGATTTGCTAATGCAACTTAAAATGGTGTTATAAAACATAATAGCATACACGCACAAAATGATAAGGGAATTAAGGCTTTTTCGGCACTCCCCAAAACCCGAGTTTCCACTAAGGTTCCCAGATGTAAAGAGTTTTATCGCCTTGTTGGCTGTGAACTGTGCTATGCTAGTATATATCACCTCTAAATACAGTGCATGGCAGGATTTGGGTGGGTAAGATAGGATGGAGTGCAGTTGTAAGGAGGTTTTTCTCTTGCTACTGCACTGCTTCCAGTGTGTGCGTTAACAACAGGAAGACAAGAGTGAAGTAGGCAGCTGCAGACCCGGACCTTCCCTGGACATGAGCACAGACCAAGAACTTTTCAGAATGAGAATTCCCCTTAGGACTGATTTAGGAGTCGATGGAAACTGATAAGCCTGTAGGTCTGAAAGTACCTCAGTCATTACAGCTGGTCTCCATTTTTTATGTTAAATTAGCAATATCTATGACTTTATTTAACCTCTGTCACCTAGCTAAAATGACAAATGTCAGAGTGGGTTCAGGCCAGTGTCTACTCAAAGTGTTTTGGAGTATGCAGTATGTGTGCGCAATATGTAGTTGGTTTATTTGTTTGCAATGTCCATTAAACACTCTCCACACCAACACATGTCCCATTTAGATTAAAAAGATGCTGCAAATAAATAAAACACATGCAAATTAAGAAACACATTCACCAATCTGACAACAAATACGTGGCATAAAGAACTTGCTAGTAATTAGTACATATTGCACATTGTTGGTGTACCCCAAAGATTTCTGTTTTTGGATATTTCTTGTATTTTCTCTATTTGTGTGCATTTCCTTATGCCACACATGTTTTGTCAAATTGGTAAACGTGTGTGTTCATTTTCTTGTGTTTTTTTTCATTTGTTGAATTTTCCCCTAAATGTGACATGTGACACCTTACAGAGTATGGTCGTAACAGCAGAACATCTCTGTGTCAACTGTAGTTAAAACCTATGTTAGTGAGTTATAAATGGAGTTATAAATGGAGGAAGGTGTGTACTGTATACGTTAATATGCTCCTCCTGCATAGGTTTATATGCTCTACATATACTTTGGAATTGGACATTTATGAGTTGTGACGTGATTTCTGATGTTTTCAGAAAGTAAGCAAGTTAATATATTGTAATTTTAGTTGTATAGAGTTTTTCTTTGCCATTTTAAAATATGTCTGAGCAAAGTGTTGATATAACTAGAAAGTAATTCACATTTCTTGGAAAGAAGCGAAGAATGTCAAGAGAACAAAGGAGTCTTTTGGCCTCTATGTTGCCGTTGCCTAGCAGCGGCGTTCTCACGACTTACCACTTGAACGCCAAGCAAGAGTTCCATTTGTATGTACATACATATATATATACAACATATATATATATGTATATACTGTATATATACAGCATATATATATATATGTATACTTTTTAGCTTTTTGTCTTGCCGTGAGTATACTGAGTATACTTACTCCAACTGTGAGCATATTAGCATTATGGTGTTTACAGGGGCTCCAGATTACTTGCTTTAATTGCATTATGATTAGTGGGCATATAAACAAACCAATGTCTTTAATTCTTTTTATTTCTCTGTCTCTAACCCCTCAACCTGTCTCTACAAAGAAAAACAACACACACACACACACACACACACAGTGTGTCAGTCTGACTGCTGCTGCAGCAGCCTAAGGGTAAAATGCTAGCAGCACACACTGTCGCCCATCTATTGGAGTGCACTTTGAGCACCAGTCCACACCACACAGCCAAGCTATCATGAGACTAGTCAGCGTGATGCACACACACACATTCACACAAACACAAACACACAGTTCAATAAACACAGACAATCATTCCCTCCCCCATAGCTTTCTCTCTCTCTCTCTCACACACACACACACACACACACACACACACACACACTGAGAGCAATCAGCATGGGCATTCCCCTTCCCTTAATGCTGATGACACCGTTTCCATTTCTGTGAAGACAGTGCTCTGTAGCTGTGGCGATATGGATTCTCATGGCCGACACACTCCATCGGCCAGTGGCTTGCTTCCAGCCACATAGCTTTGTTTATGTGGAAAACCATATCAAAGTGAATTACTACTGAGAGGTAGCTAAATCAAACATGTGGTGTGAGGAGAGAAGAAAAAAAAAACATCAAGTTTCCCATTTCAAAGTCGTTTGCCCTTGAATGTTGTTCTAAAGCTGTTAATAATGAGTGCTTTTTATGATGTAATAGGGACGCCAGAGACATCTAGAGCTCAGCTTCCCTGAGGTGAAAGATATGGAAGTGGACAGACTCACTAACCATCAAGGAAAGCATAATTTCACTCAACTCCACCACACCGTGTTATTTGTGCACTCGATAAAAGGTCATGTTCAAATAAGCTTTGTATTTGTTGCACAGACAGAAATAAGAGGTAAAACTATACAGCTGTAGTTCTGTACAAATAAGCAGAGGGGAAGGTAGGATGTCATCCAGCTGCCATAAGAGAATGTTAGGCTACCACTTTTCACTCAATCATTTTAATATTCAAATCAGCTGTTGACAATAAGAGGAGTCTACAGCCCATAGTGGCCTCTAGAGGCTGCAGTGTTCATTGCACTGCCCAATATATAAGTGTTGGACAGAACAAAGACCATACGCATGATTTTGCTATTCTATTACTTTCATATTTGCACTTTATCCCAAATACAGTAACAGCACATAAACATTTGGTTATATGAAATATTTCCCAAACCATACCACAGTCCATCTGTACAAGGTGTTCTGAGATCTGTTCAAATTACACCGATACACGGTTCTTGTGTTGTCAGAATGCAATCCATACTCCCACATGAAGAACAAGAATAAGAGTCTACAGCCAGGCTAGCTAGTACTGTGAGCAAGATGCTAACATCTACATATTCACAGTAAAAATGTTAAAGCATGCCTGCTAAACCTGATGCTGATGTTTTACCAGATAATGTTTACAATGGTTTCTGTCATGGTTTCAGAAAGTCCTCCAACATAAACGACAGAATAGGTTGTTTTCCAGTGACTCCCAAAACAACATATATAGGCGTTCTGGACCTTCATCGTCATGGCAACAATAAGAAACACGTGGTTAACGTTGTGAAGCGGTCGCAGTTTGGTTAGGTTTAGGAAAAGATCATGGTTTGGGTTAAAATAAGTAAGTTAGTTACCTAAGTTACCTTAACTTAAAACAAGTTAGGTTTGACTTTTGGTTTCACACATGACACGAACAGCGGTCTCCTGGGAGAAAGTCCTGTGTTACCACCCTGACCTCTTCCCTACATGGACTTTTTCCTTAACCTGACTTCCTCCTTTGCTCTTGTCATAATTACTATGGCCACTAGAGGTCGATGCCTAAATAAACGTAAATATGGGTCATAATAAACTGCTGCACAGACAACCTATACAGCTGTATTTTTGGGGAGGCAGTCCCAATAATTTGCATATTAACATTTGTTGGTTAGCACTAAACACAAAGTACAGCTGAGGCTGATGGGAATGCCATTAGTTTGGCAGTTATTTGGTCATAAAACAAAGTATTGGACAAAATGAACCTGAAGTCAGAGAGTCACCATAGTTATTACAATTCATCCTGTGGGGAACATGAATGTGTGTACCACATTCCACAGCAATCCATTCAATAGCTGTTGAGAAATTTCACTCAAAGGTACAATTGTCAACTGCTGTTGTTGTAAATGAAAAGTCACCAAAGTATTTGAGATTCATTATCTGGACGCCATCAATATCTGTACAGAATGTCATGGCAATCCATTCAATAGTTGTTGAGATTTTTCAGTCTGGACCAAAGTGACTGACAGACGGACATTAGAGTCCATTATCCCTAGGAGTTGCATTCATATTGGGTGATTCTGTACCTTACTATTTATGCCCAGTACCAATGTTCAGTGCCAATGTAGGACGTAGAGTGTCCTATGTATTGAGTTGGAAAAAAGGCTATGGAGGAGGTGGTCTTTCCCTAACCTTAACCATACCAATGTTGCCAAATGCAGATATTATGGAAAGTGAGAATTTTACAAACATTGGCACTGGACTTAAAAAAACATTGTCAGTGACATAATCCTGGGTTTTGCAGAATTGCCCAATATGGATGGTCTTGTCTGGTTGGATATTGCGATCCCACCATTCCCTCCTGTATGAGTAATGTTGTCTAAAAAGAAGAGGACAGATCCACAGAGGTAAAAGGAATAAATAAGGAAAGGAAAGAAACACAGTGTTGAGGACTGAGATGAAAGAGATTGCGTGTAGGTTGCAGCCTTTGAACTCAGCAAGGTGGTTAGATGGGTGCATGAAGCTACAGCAGCTCTCAAATCAGCCAACGGGCCGCGTAACCCGCTACCTGCTACCATCTATTCCACAACTGGCAGCCCTGGCCCTCTTCTAGCCGCAGACAGCACGGTTCATTTCAATGCACACTGCGCCGTCAAGTGCAATTGGCAGAGTAAAGGCAGCTGTTTGTTTCCTACTCCGCCACTATCTTCTTACTTGATTTCAAACACAAGCTCTTTTTTTCAACCGCTCACACACAGACACACACCTCCTTCCTCCACTAAAGATGAGGGGAACAGAGGATGCCATTAGCTCATGATACACAATCCTCCCCAACTGGCGGGAAATTACTGTCAGCGGGGCAGCCCGCCGCACCGCAAGCCGCAAAACAATGGATCGGCCTCAACCAAATTAAAGCTCCATAAATCACAAGGTGTTTAACTACGCCACGCATGTGGCGGCTTGCCTCATTGTGAAGAACAAGGGGGGAAGAGATGGAGAAAGATGGAATGCAGATGGAGGGGTGTCACAGTGTGAGGAGGTTTGGAGATGTGTGGGGGGGGACTAATGACAGATTCATATGCATGCATCAGCAATAAAGAAGAAGGAGGAGGAGAGCTTATTCCCATTTCCTAATGGGAGCCAGAATTATTCCACAGCACCATACAGGTACATGTACAACTGAGCTGCCCATTGTAGCCAGGTGAGACACAGATAACTGCTGCTTCACCTTCAGGCAGTTTGCACAAAGAAACCCAATGAGCACATATACAGCAGCACAAACATGATTATACAGTGGGTCTGAACTGAGTACTGAGTGACTCAGATCTTGTTCCATGTCTGAGAGTCAAGCCCAGTATTCTTGTAACACATTCTTTATGTGTCTAATTCAAGCCTATATGTCTCTTGTGCATGTGCTGGTGTCAAAGTCTAGACATGCTTGTTGTTAAAAGTACAATGTAGGCTACCTTGGATATCTTACTGGAATCTTTTGCTGTCTTGGAAGTGGAGGTTCCCACAGCAAATGAACACACCACAACACAATAACAAGTGTCAGCTACCAGGGATGGAAGTAATGGATTACATTTACTCTTGTTACTGTAATATGTTTTGTGTACTTTGTACTTTGTGAGTATTGTTACATCTACCTCACTGATTCAATGCACCACCCAGTGAGCACACTAAGTGACCCAAATCAAACACTCCCACAATGTTGGGTGACCAACAGGTGCATGCTGGGACTGGCTAACATGCTAAATGCTAACATGCACATGGTGGATCCTCTAGCAGTGATTTCTTGGAACCTTTACATTCAGTGAGGTGTGTGAGGCCTTTCTGCTGTTTGTGACAATAACCCCTGACACGCTGTGACTGCAGAGCGCTCATTCTGCTCCGAGTGTTAAAAACTCTCAGCAGGTTGAGTGGACTGGTTATATTGTGCTTTGAGACTTAATGAGCAGAGGAGTTGAACCTTGAGCAGATTGTGGAGGACTTTGCGGTGCTCAAAGCTCACAGAATGTCTGAATGACGTTCAGACAGGTGAGTACAGTAACAAACTCACTTATTGTTGTAACTCACTGTACAGATGAGAGCATCAGCAACCACTGCATTGTCGCGCTGCGTCTGTGCTCTGCTGTTGATTCTATCGGAAGTGTCAGGCTATTTAATTTATGTGGCTTTATAATGCTTGTTGCACCCTCCGTGGTGTCTAGACTTTTTTGTTGTCATTTTGTTTGACTTTTGTACTCTTTTCTAGTTAACTCTAGTAAGGCTATACAGAGGAAGGCGAATGTATATTTATAATGGATAATCAGTTGTATGCACAGGTTGTAAAGTGTCATCTATAGAAATGAAATGTATTGTTGGTTTGGACATACAGGCTTGGTGGTGTGATGTTGTTCCACTAGTGAATACGTTGACATGTAATGTAATTTATTTTGTAGCCTTTCCACATGAGAGGTTCTGTTAAGTTTAGGCAACTAAAACTACTTGGTTAAGGTTGGGTAAACACTGTGGTCAAGTTTAAAAGAAACCAATATTGAGTGTTTTTAGGAGCCTGGATGTGAACCTTGGCCTTGAGTCTCAAATTCAGACACTTGGTACACCCAACCACTCAGCCTGAACACCTCCATACGAGGTTTTGCGGCACTATAACAACACTGCGCTATTTCTTCCTGTGCTCCTGAGAGAGGACAGTCAGCGCTCTCACGAGACTTTGCTTTTCAATGAAACATTAACATAGGTGATTGGAACAAGCAACTAATGCTGTCATTTTTCTGGCGAGGACAGCCTCGCTCTGTCAGATACACAGACTCCATTAGACTGAGCTGCTTTGTGCAGCTTTACTTTAATGAAAACTTAATGTGTTTTCTTACCAATTGGAGAGGGCGTGTCAGTGCTGGTGTAACTTTAACTCGTGACAAGCACCAAGTATCAATACACCAAACTTTTACCTGGAATTATTTTGGCTTTATGTAAGTATAACTTACACAAATCCATATGTGCCAACACAATAACAATCCCATTAATTCAATTCAATTCAGTTTTATTTATATAGCGCCATATCATAACAAAGTTATCTCAGGGCACTTTTTCGAGTAGAGCAGGTCTAGACCGACTCTTTATATTTACAGAGACCCAACAGTTCCCACCATGAGCAAGCACTATGTGACAGTGGCAAGGAAAAACTCCCTTTTAACAGGTAGAAACCTCGAGCAGAACCAGGCTCTGGGTGGAGTCACATCACCTGGAAGCCGGTTGCAGGTTGAAGGGGAGGGCTGTGGCATGGGAGAGAGCAGGAGGAAGAACATACAGCTTAAGTACAGGCCCAGTTCCACACAAGAGATGCTAGGTCAGCAGCATGGCTTTAATAGCATGGCCTATAACAAACAGAAACAATGCTAAGAGCAACAATTACAACATGGCCACTAATAACAACAACTGCAACTGCAGCCGGGTGGAGGGAGGGAGGAGGGGGCAGCTTGGTGGCCGCGGCCTGAGATCAGGGCTGCAGGCAGGAGGCAAGAACACCTGCAGAAACAACAGAAGGGAGAGAGAGGAGAGAAAGCACACAACTACGGGAAGAAGTTGAATTAATAACAAGCATTGATGGGATATGAGGGCGTACAGATGGAGAGGAAGAGGAGGAGAGAGGAGCTCAGTGCATCATAGGAAGTCTCCCGGCAGTCTAGGCCTATAGCAGCATAACTAAGGGGGGGCTCAGGCCCATTATAAATTAGTCCTTGAGGAATTCATATTCATATTACACTATATTATTATTATAGTGATTTAGTATATTGGTATTATATTTCAAGCACCTACTTGAAATAAAGTCACTGTAATGCTTGTAAATGCGATGGATAAATGGATGCTAGATGACCATGGTGGATTGTCTACCAATTCAGTTTATTTATTTCTGAGTAGTTCTAACCATTTCTGAGTTTAGACAAGTTGAAGACAGTTATATGTTTTGTTCTGTAGCAAAAACATCCTTTCCCTTAATGAAGAAAGTACGTTGTTATTGTCTAATTGTCTTTGAACTACCTCTGCAAATCACTATGCTGCTTTCAACATTCTAATATTTCACTCTTCAAACTTGATATTTGACACTAGACTTAGTTATTTATTCACTGCAGTTAATTATTTCAGTGGCTTTTTATGTCTTTTTTATATTTACCATAATGTTAGGCAGAGGCTGAGGACTTTGAGAGTTGGTACTGTAGGAATTGTCAGCTGTGGCCTTTTGAACAGGTTAGCATTAGCTGTTTCTAACTTTGATTGCAATTATGCTTTAAAACGCATCAAATCTGAAGATGTGATCGAAAAAACTTGGACTTAAAATGAATACCATGGTGACCACTAACCAATACAATGTAGACAATATGGGTGTCCAGTACTACATGCCTCTAAACAAACACTGCAACAACAAAACTGTGACAAATCGCTAAGAGAAGGGGCCAAAGCTGATGCCACCAAAACACCTCTGATGGCCTCTAAATGGCTATTGTAACTGCTGTGGTCAGTCATTTCAAATAAAAGTGAAATTGTCTATGAACTCTCTCCAGCCTCTCTCTTCTTTTTTTTTTCAACTGAAATAATTGAGCAGGTAGTCGAGGTGCTGCGGACCTCGGACACAACATTTTGATAGGAAGGACAGAGCCATTTTTTGTATCATTTTTCAAGGGCACTGTGCTGCTTTCACGAAGGTTCTCATGGATTTTCAATCAGTACTAACAGCAGTATTTTGTGACTACCACTCAGAAGAGGAGCTCACACAATGATATTTGACTTGGGGTTCAAAAGACCGTAGAGTCATTCAGACTCTGGCTTTTCCCTCATTGTGGCTGAATGTAACATTTCAGACAGAATGGAAACCTTTGTGCAATGCGCTCTAACAACAGCCACGAAAATGACTTAAAAGATAGCTCATTACTTAAAAGATATTTGGAGCAGTCTCTTAGACCTGGAATTCGTTTTCACTGAAAAAGAGAGGTGGACAATTTTCAACTCTTACGTCTCTCTGGGAGAGAATAAACCATTTCACTGTGAGGAGGAAGAGGACTATTTTGTAGATTGAATTGTAGGACAGCTTAGTACAGATGAGGAGTTCTTCAAGGTCTAGTTACTGAAACACTCTGGAGGTTGTACAGTGAAGACCACTGGAGTCCAATTCAATACAACACAGCAGGTACAGTCCAGGTACAGTATAGTGTAGTGGCAGTAACAGTTTTAGGAACACACTAACAAACATAATGCTGTGCAATTTCTTCCCCCTCTCAGAAAACTGGCAAAAGACAAGAAAATAAATCAGGTACATTTTTATTTCATTTCAGTTCATCCATTATATCCATTTCATTCTTTTCATTATGATTCGTTTTTCATTTTTCATTTACTGAAAAAGATTTTGCACCAGATTTTTTGGATTATTTTTAGCAAATTTCTAATAAAATTATTTTAGTAATATCAGTCCGGAACCGTGTGTTCATCCTACTTCAGGGGGAGAAACCAGCTCACGTGTGTGTTGGATGGTTCCTGCAGGTTCAGGCAGCAGTTTTATAAGACACAGTTTAAGCTAATCAGTATTGAAAAAATCTTATTTATGGAGATTCTTACATCTATAGAATAAACTTGTACAGGGCTCTGCAACCAATATAGGCCTCCCTAAATGAGTGAGTAGCATCTTTGTTGTCATAATTTGAGCATTATTGGTACTGCATTTTCCATTATAAGGAAAAGTATACATTACATTCATTTGGCAGACACTTTTGTTCAAAGCTACATTAACTCCACATGGGATGCTATTTGTGTCTAGCTCAATGACATTTCAGCAGATAGATAGAAGGAAGCAAGGATCAAACCACCAACCTAAAGACTAGTGCGCAACCTGCTCCACCACCTGAGCTACATACATCCCCAATATATTTATATATTTTCTCTTAATTTTAGTGACTTTGATTATAATGTGTTGGTGTTCTGTGTCATTGTAACGAGATAATCAGTGTTCCTCCATTATGACCAGTCAGTGGTCATAATGTTATGGCTGATCGGTGTATGTGGGATTTCACATGTGGGAGGCATTTAAAGAATAATGCTGGTGTTCCTTATGTTTCTTATTGTCAACAAATCCCACGAAAAGACCAAAGCCAACAGAGTGTTAGTTTGTCTCTCAATACTTTCTGATTTCTTTACCTTGTCTGTGGCACTCAGCCCCAAGCCCATTGGTTCCTACTGAAGGAAAAATCTTTAAAAAGGACTCACAAATATGTGCTTTCATTTTTTAATAATTATTAAAAGGATTAATAATTTCCTGAAACAGTTGGACACTATAGATTTTAGCAAACTCAAACAGGAGGAAATAGTGCATTTGTTGGGGACTATTTTCAGCTGCGGATTAATGCACAGTGTTTACAGCAACAGGACGGTGTATAAGCTATGTCAGGCTTTGGCTACACAGACAATACTTCTTGGTAGGATCCATTTATTGTTGGTTTTAGTGTTTACATGTGATTTGTTTACATTGGGGAAAAAATAAAATGGCATCAGCCTTATCCTTTAAGCAAATTTGCAGACAGGCTTAAGGCATAGGAGTTCTGCAAAATCTGCAAAATAAGCTTAGGAGTACATTTTAACTCCTAACATCACTGCTACAGCTTGTGACAGAGCATGAAAGCTTGGAGTTTTTCGCTTTAACGTCATGTCTGATCACCTCAGCTCTGTCAGGGCAGCCGACATTACATTGTCATTTGGTCGCACATAAATCAACCTGTAACTGCTAAATCAATGCTGCTTATTGTAACACAATGGACAGCATCAGGTGAATTCCACCACAGCCTCTCCGTTTCAGGAAATAATAAGCTTCTGCTGCAAGACTGGCGCCCTCCGAGCCCTCTGGGGCCCCGTAGACAAAGTCTCTGAAACACATGAAGGAAATACAGATCCTGCAGAAAACCAAAAGCCAACACCTCTGTCTGGTGAGTATGTATGTTTAAACTTGTGTTTAAAATGAGTCACTGGGTGTTGTTTTTCCCTTTTCTCCATTTTCTCCAATTGTCTGTTTCTCAATGACACGTTGCACAGAAAAAAAAGTCAAATACGAGCAGCAAAGTCATTATGCACAGGGGCCGACAGTAGGATCCGCCTGCTGTATTTCTTGTGTTCAGCATGTAGATGGAGGTTGTGAAAGTGGCCGCTGCACCATGTCAGTCAGCGTGTGAGCTGCCTGCAGTATGATTGCAGCTCCATCTAGTGTTGCACGCTGAGAACTCCAACATGATGCCAGGCTAATTCAGCCAGCTGTAACAATGGTTTGCAGTCACCTTACAGTTGCACAATCAATTCTTATCATTCATCAATTCCTGTCATTTCTTCGTATCATTTTGGTCATTGGAGACATCCAAGCTGAGGGCAGAATGTAATCCAGCTGGGAATTCCAAATATAAATGGAAACAAGGCTATTCAATGTTTACTTAATATTGTATGTCTTAATAAGCAATTAGATTTGACATTTTTGTCAATTTTGGGTTTATTTTGCCTGAGTACTGGTCGGTTGCAATCATGACTATTGCACAGTGAGCTACAAAGGGCTTATTTTTAGAAATCTTTTTGTTTTTTTATCTACAAAAGTGACAGACACAGTAACTTACAGTACAAAAACACAACATGGAGACAGAATATGTCTGTATTAGAGAAAAGACAAACAAAAGAAAGGAAAAAAATAATACAAATATTATTTAAAAAAGTGAATATGATAAATTAAAATAAGAATACACAAGTATGTATACAGGTTATGAATATTAACATTTACATGCATCACTATATGGTAATAATAATAATACTGATAATAAAAATAAGACACATATTACCTGGACACAATACAAGTTCACACTGGTTTAGTCTGTATCATTTAAACATGCATTCTAACAAAAACATAGCAAGTATAACATTACTTTTGATAACCTTTATTTCATGATTTTTTTAATGAATGTAACCAATCCTTGAAAGAGGGCTGCTTGGAAAACCTCATGAATTATTCCTAGCATTGCAGCAATTATATAATGACATTTTACATTGTTTCTGTTTCAGTTTCTTGGGGTTATTGGGCTTCTTTTTCTTTTCCTTTTTTTATACTTCTGAATTAGTGTCATACTGATCATCATCTTATTGTTTCATATATTTGGTCTCATTCTTTCCTGTGTGTCATTTTTGTATTTGTTTGATTTGTATTCACCACCTGCGGTATAGGAGCGTAAGTGAGATGTAATGATTTGTCAGGACCTTCTTGAAAATGAGCATTGTGAGGGGGATTATCTAGTGAACAATAAAAATAAAAAGTAAAATTGGTTCCATGGTCAT
This sequence comes from Macquaria ambigua, assembly GCA_008360985.2. Taxonomy (NCBI): domain Eukaryota; kingdom Metazoa; phylum Chordata; class Actinopteri; order Centrarchiformes; family Percichthyidae; genus Macquaria; species Macquaria ambigua. Next base: position 87,120 of record VMKM01000795.1, read on the forward strand.
AATTAGTCTGCGATATGCAAAAGTAATCATTACATTGAAAGTACCTGAATCAAATGTAAACAAGTGGCAACAAGCGCTACCAGCAAAATCCAAGGACATGACTGGAACCTCCTATTACTCTACAATTGATTGACAGGTCATTTATAACAAGGACTGAAACATCAACTAAATAAGTATTTGTTAACGCAGTGGAAAATATGATAAATAAAGCTCAAGAATGCTTATTTTGCAACCATACCTCCTCAATCTCCAGTTATACAGCTGTAATATACTCTAAATGATCAGGTGAAAGAAACACCTGTTTCACTTCAATTATGTTTGATGTGTAATATGCTTAAAAACATCATAAACTGCATCATGGCAGTTTTTGATTGATGAAAGCCACATACATATGAAAATAGAGAATTTAATAGACAAACAAAAGACACAAACATGAGCAAAGTGAGTGCATGAAGTCAGTAAAATAAAGTCTGTTACAGTGAGCTTGCATCAGAGGAACGGCCCAGTCACCTTTTGTTTCCAGCCTGGGCTTTGAAATCCGCTGAAGGGCCCGGCCAGCGGAGCATATCATACAGCCACATGCTGCCTATCTGGGAGCCGCTGCTTGGTGAAAGACAGATCCTGCCTATAGCGCGTACACCTCTCACCCCCACCAGCTTCCCCCTCCTTCCCCGCTGTATCCCAGTCTGGGCTCGCCTGCCGCCGCCGTTGCTGCTGCTGCTGCTGTTACCGCCGCTGCACCAAGAGGGAATTTACATTTTAATAGGCAGAGCTGCTCACCGTCTCCGAATGAGGGTATGTGTTCAGGCGAACAGCAGGAAACGCACCCAGCTGCACAAGTTTCCAATGAACCCTCCAGACAATTCCTGGGCCAGGGAAAATGATATTTTTAGCCACTGGGCCTCCCTGCCTGCAGCTTATGGCAGCATATATACACATATATATATATACACACATGCATATTTTACAAAACAAACTAGATCTCTGAAATGAGATTTGTTCTGGTGCCACCTTAGATCAGGGGTGATAAGGTGAGAATGCAAGGCTGTGTTTGACCCGCAGAGCTCCCTGGTACTGGGAGAGGATGGAGACAGAGAACGAGCAGAGAGCGGTGGCGGCAGCAGAAAGAGGGCCTGGCTGCGGGCCGGTGTGATCACAGAGCATGACGGTTCCATCACAGCTGTCATTAGGCACCAAACAAAAGGCACATCAAGAGCAGGACAGAGAAGAAGAGGCGGGAGGGGGGGAGGATGGTCCTTGTCACTCCGGCTCTGTCACGAGGCCTCTTGATGAAGTGTCAGCCCCGGAGCACGGGGAGGGAGGTCAATATGAGTGCAGCTCAGGAGGAGACTGCAAAGGGGGATTCAGGACCAGTTTCACAGCAAGACCCTGTCCACATGTTCTTTTCTGTTTTAATATATCTAGATTGTATTATATTGTTTTTTTCCATCTCTTTATTGGTTGGAAAGCAGTGACACAATAAACTAGTAATTACATCAAATGAAGCTGCTACTACACCCCAAAGACCAACCAAAACACTAGAAACATTACGCACAATAAACAGAAATGGAGAAAAGACAAAAAAGGCAAAATAGGACCATAAGTTAGTAAGTCAGAATGTAATCGGGGAACCTTTTCTGATTGTCTCCAATCCAATTTAAAGCTGCAATAATCAATATTTCTATATGAACAATGGGGCAAATGACTGTATGTAATGTGAAGTGAGTGAGTTATCACCAACTCTGCAGAGAGTTTTAGCGTCTTTCAACTCATTATTTTGGTTTTATAGCCCACATCAACCTCTCACTGACTTCAAAATGCAGCCAGCAGCTGGTTTCAGCAAACCGGCTCTGGTAAACCCACTGTGCTCTACCTGCCCAGCAGACAGACCAGCTGGTGAACATAGTGGAGCATGTAGCAGCTAACGGATCAGATATTTTTCTCAGGAATTGGTGGAGACCAAACCTGAGCTAAAAGGAGAGTAAATATTGGACTTACAGTTAGACTTCGAATGAATGCTAATGTTGCTCTGTGTCTGCTTGATGTGTAAATAGTCAAAGGTTTGCTAACATGTATAAAACCTACGAGGGGTGTGGGAGATTTCTATTTGACAATCAAGTGTCTAGCGAGCAGGTATAAAAAGCATCTCTTTTCAAAGCACCCAGTTAGAGTATTATTATAGTATATTATTACAGTTTGCAATGAGAGCACCATATTCTGAGTATTTTGAAAATGTCTTTCCAATAATTTTCAAGAAATGAAAATGGCAGGTGTGGTGGAATTGTGTATTTCCTTTGGAGAAGTGAGCAAATAAAATGACGATCCAACAAGCCATTGTCTTATATATATCTAATTAAGAAAAGAATGAAATAATCAGATGAAATGGTAAAAGAGAATAAAAAAGGTAAATGGGGGTGCAGGCGAGCACACAGAGTCAATCCAATTCAGCTGAAGGCCAGAGATCATACACCAAAATGCATATGAAGCGTCTGACCAAGAAGGAAAGATGCTGTCACATACTTATAACCTTACAATCCACAGACAGACATATCGGAGTACAGAATCACCTCTAACAAAGATAGTCTGTTTTCCTGCACAAGGCTGGAAACCCAGGGCAGACTGTTCTCCAGACTGCAGCTGTCTTTTCCCCTGATTACAAACAATCTGTCCTCCCGCTGAAACCAACCAGATACCAATGTACCTAAAACAGAGATGACCTAAAACAGAAATTATCTAAGTGTACAGAATTAAGACTGATTAATAGGAAAAAACAAGTTATCACACTAAATATATATATGGGACATAAAGAGAGAAATTTAATTACACTAAACATATCTAGTAATAAAGGAAAAGAGAAATTTTGCCCTTACAACAGGAACATGTGTGAAAGATTTGCCAGCCATTGATTACACCTGTTGCAATCTGATCTTAATACAGCCTTGATGTGGTCCAGTAGACACACTGCACAACTTTACATATAGCTTGAATTACACTGTGGCAGACCCAGTAACTATGGCAGAGGAGAGACACAGTATTTTCTAGAGAGTAAGGTCGAGTCTCCCAAGTGATATGAGGAAATAAACCAACACAGAGTGCATCAAAAGCAGAATTGTTTCCTCATCTCAGGCGTTTTGGAGCTACGATTTTGGTTATCCTTACCTTTCAGCTTCATTGCCCAGATACAGAATCACCTTTATCTGCCAGTTACTGTGAATCTGAAGTATCACATTTAACAAAATCTGATTAGCAATTTGTAATAACAGTACATTTTCACAAACACTGAGATTGTAGGTTCAATTTCCCATTTAAGAAAGACACAGCGTCTTTTCTGTAATAAAAATGAGTAATACTGTGATGTTCTTCATGTACTGCAGTATTACAGTACACTGTGGGAATTATGAAAGTGCTTTACTTGAAGTATTTCTCTGACAAAAACTCAAACAGATTTTATACCATTCCAGAACTGGTCAGTGAATGTCTGTCCACATTTTGCAGTTTAATAAAATGTTGTTAGTTAAAGAGACGTTGTCTAAGGGGTTACAACCCCCGCACCCCCACCCCTCCCACCAGTCTTTGATTTTTCACAGCATCTCTGTTATTCTGGAGGGTGAGACAACACAATGCGTCACAGCTTCAGGCATGCAATCAAGACTGGGGCCCCTCCCCACACTAATTAATAAATATTGAACACGCCAACAACAATCAACACTAATTAAATTGTGTGCTTGTTGACAAGGGTACAAGCCTTATCAAAAGATAGGAGGGTGTGTGTGTGTGTATGTGTGAGAGAGAGAGAGAGGGCATTGGTGAGGGCCTCAGTTTTCCATAATAAGTTAACGAAGTGCCTCGAGCCATAGTTTTAATTCAAAAACCGCCACAACCGCCGCCGCTCTGTGACACTGGTTGTTGGCAGAGGGAAGCAGGACGGCTCCCACAGCTGCAGCGGGATGAAATACATGTGTTTGTGTGTGTGTCTTTTAGGGGATATGATCATTGCAGCGTCACTTGCTTAAACACACTCCTGTCTATGGTGATCCCAGGACACTTTTATCTATTTACACGACACACACAGCACAAAGGAAATACATAAGGCTGCAGAGGGTAAACTAGGATGGGTACCATTTTCTAATAATGCAGACTTTATAAAGGTCTTTACAGGTTTGGATGATAAATTATTTACTAATGCTTTATAGATCATCACTTTGGTTTGCCATGTCATCGTCCTCTGCCGCTGAAGACCATTAATGGTCAAGTCATTAAAAAGTCACTTAACACTAAGTCCTCTTTATTGAATTAATGAATTATAAAATGTCAAGCAATTCTCTACTCTAGAAAAACAAAACTGAAAAATGACACACCCCCAAAGTACTCTTGGTGGTGTTGAGAGATTTCTTTCATTCTTCATGACCCTCACAGACTGTTGAAATGTAATTATTTTATACACTTTACTATCCAGAATTCCTAAAACTATAGTTACATACCTAACTCTCATCTGGAGTTGTCATTTGAAAAGAGACTGAGAGTGTGTGACTGACAGCAGTTGAGTCGCAGTGTGAGTGAAACGTGAAACGGGTGTAGACAGCTGTATTGGTGTAAACTGAGAGTTACAACTGAAAAACATGCTGAGTGGAATAACTGCAGCTTGATGATATGTTAGTAAGTAATTAATAAAGAGTAATGGCAAACCAACAGCAAACTTTAGCAAGTCATTTGCAATATAAGTCATTAAAGGATAAATCCAGTGATATTCTACATTTTTCTTATTGTCAACAGTCTGTCCATCACAGCCTGATATATCTTCTTCCTCTGTGCCATAGAGCTCCATTGCCATTTGGACTCAATCCCACATACACGTCCTGCTGCCCAAATACTCACTAGAGCACCAAATGTGGATTCATCCACTGCTGAAAATAGTCCCCAACAAATGCACTATTTCCTCCTGTTTGAGTAACGTTTGTTAAAAACTACAGTGTCCAGCTGTTTTAGGAGCCTTTTTAAAAAAATGAAACTATATAATTTGTGATCTGTTTTTAAAGTGGCTATAATCTATATTTTTATCAATATTTTCATAACAATATATCAAATGACAATGTGAAAACAATGTGACAATGTGAATCTACAGCTCTCCTCGGCTTTATAGAGCTTTATAGTGAGTTTCAGCTCATTGTTCAGCTGTCCAGCCCACAACTTCACTGTTTTGGTTCACTCTCAGCGCTCTCATAGTGTCTTTTCCACCTGCAATAGGCAGCTGTTTTCAGCGAAAAGGCAATGATAAACCGCCCACTGTACACCACCTGCTCAGCACCAAACAACAGACAGACACAGTTAGTAACTAGCTGGTGAACATAGTGGAACATTTAGCAACTAAAGAGACAGATATTTTCCTCAGGAGTTGGTAGAGACCAAAAACAAAGCTATCATTCAGATGTCCACATGTTTTGCAGTGTGGTCAAACCATTTGAGTGGTCTGTCTCATCAATTAAAATAAATAGATTGTACAAAGAGATGGTGCATTTTAGACCTGTATAAGTTGAGCTCCAAAAACAATGGATCCCTACATTTCCAATAAAGCAATTTGATAGCATAGTTAGATAGTTAGGCCCTCCCTGCCTGGTAAATCCTACATCTTTCACACTCCATGCTTGGTTTGTAATGAAAGCTTTCTGTAAAAAACTGTAGTTTCCAAGTCCACGACCTGACAAAACTTCTCCAGAGCTACATTAGACATTAAGTGTATTCACAGGCAGTAGTACTCCTCGTGATAGGTAAACTGATCTTCATGTGTAAGATTGGTGGTGCCTCTTAACTGGCTTAACATTGATCTATAAAGCATTCATAAATTATTTATTATGAATCGATCAAACTGTTAGTTCCAATTTAGAAACCCTCTATAAAGTGTGCCTTATTAGAAAGTGGCACGTCATATAAGGTCATGTCTGCATGAACTCGTATTCAGTGATGTCACATTGAACCTCAGTGGAGCTCCACATTTATTGAAAAATTGATTATGAACATGACCTAGAAACCCTCTGAAGCCAGGTTTGAATGCCCTACATTCCGCCCACTGACAGTCCACTGGGTGCTGCAGTCCCAGCAGAGCCTCAGTAAATGAAAAACAAGTAGCTTAGCCTGTTCAAATGGGACAGTTCAAGGATTTAAAGAAGCAAGGTCACTGACACGCAGAGCAGGACTGCAGCAAACAGGTGTATTTGTTAGTGTGTGTGGCTATATAAAGTCTTGAGGGGTCAACAGGGAGTCTGGAAAGCCAGCAAGGTGTTTCTGTGAGAGAGAGTGTGTGTGTGTGTGTGTGTGTGTGTGTGTGTGTGTAATTGCTTGTCTTGAGAAACATGGCAGAGAGCTCTAGGATCTTACAGCTCTAATATTACAACTTGTGCTTGGATCAACAAAATCAAAAGCCCTCAAGTTTACAAGTGAGACTCTTGACCTCAACATGTTTTCACTGGGCTTTATGGGCTCCGACCCTGAAGCTAATGAATCAGCACTTCCCTTCACACAGAGCTTTTGGTGGAAAGAGCCAGAGGAAAGGCAGCAGAGGGTTCAACAGTATATTGCATTTTCTGAAACATCAAGGAGGAAGTTGTTTTTAGCCATGGTTCTAGGGATGGAAATGTCAGTTGGTTGGCCCACCACACTGGTCCAGATTGAAATATCTCAACAGCTATTGGATGGATAACCATGAAATTCTGTAATTACCCAACAAAATAGTTCAACATCTGCTTGATAGATTCAGGAGAAGACATTTTGTTCTCATTTATGGCCCCCAGACAATGTATCCTAATGACGTCTCATCTAGAGTCGCCAACCGGTTGACAGAATGTAACAGTATGTCTAACAGCAGGGCTGTAGCTAGGACTAGAAATACTGAGGTCAAAAGTCCAATTCCCCCAGTGCAACCCCGCCAGTCTAAGACACGTTCGACTAGACACCAAAAAACTGTTTTTTTTTTCACATGATATTTATTCATTCAAGGGAGAACTACTTTTAAAATACGACTATGTGACATTTTTGCATTTAGAGATCACTCACTGTATCGGATTAGTCATATATTCTTGTTGTGACTTGTTTGAGAGACATTGCAGACTGCTATGGTAGGATAGGTCAGGTCCAGTGTGTAATCATAGCCCTCTTCCACGACTTGAGTGATGTACATAGGTGATCAAAAAGGAGGTGCAAGAGACTGACTTCACCGTTCAACCAGACAGCACCAACAACATCATTCCTTTCATTTCACCGTGTTTAACGGAACACGTCGTACAAGTTGTCAAACTAGGCCTTTCTTACTATGACACACGGAACAGGATAATCCAAGAAACTGTCATGCCCAACACTCATTTTCATTCCCAGGTTGGGGAAAGAATTCAGGTGTAGTTAAAAGAAACCAACAACGACAGTAGGAAACATGATGCAAACAGCTGTCTGCCATGTCAAAGTCACATGCTTTGTTCACCCAACATCCACCGCAACATTCTCACTATGAGGTTTTGTGGCTCTATAACATTGAAACACTAGAGGTCCAAGTCAGGTAAACTTAAATCTAGGTTGCATTAAGCATTAGAATAAACGAGTGATGCTGTCCTTGTGATAAAGGTCACATCAAAACCAAACTCTGTTAGCTTAACTGAGCAATGCTCTTTTACAGAAACATCCTCCTTTACATAGTTACACACATTCACACCTGGAGGCTGTCTAGTACAACCACAGTCTGATGTGAGGGCCACTGAACTGCTTCACTGACAGCAGGATTGAATGTTATCACTGGATTGAATGGGTGTTATTAATGGTTATCAACCTCACAGATATGGGTTAGAAGGAGCCTGATATGCCTACTAGTAGGTTCAGAAGGCCTTTATCACCTATTCATATGATTGATCACGTCTGTATGAGACGCACCGGGCTTTTAATGTAAACCCATCTAACGTAGTATAAAAAGCAAAAAAGTCCACATTGGGAGGAGGAGGAGGAGGAGGAGGCTGGGTTGGATGAATGGGTCAAACAACACAGGACTGTCACTTTCAAACCAAAAGTCAACGTTGATTTATTTTACGTCACATCCTTTCTCATTTTAACACAAACACGATCTTTTCTTAAACCTACCAAGTAGTTTGGTTGCCTAAACCTAAGGTGATGTGACATGAGTGATCAACAGCCTTCTGAACCTGCTAGCAGGTGGGTCAGGCCCACTCTAACCCATATCTGTGAGGTTGATTACCACTAATAACACCCACTCAAACCAGTGATAACATTCAAAACGTTTGTCACTGAACAGTTGGAGTGCAAGTTTACTAAAGTTTTACCTAATGTATCGTTTCAATGATCAACGATCCAATATCATCGATCCAAAGTAAAAACATCGATATCCATATAATAATCTTTAATATACGCCTTTATTTAGAAATTCCCAAGACATGAGGCCTTGTACGTAAATCCATGTTGATGAAGCATAGATGTGCATGGTTTATATTTATAAATGAAAGGTCATCAAGGGCTCTTAAAGTTAACTGATTAAAAACATTTGCACTTAAACATGAGAAATGTGGCACTTTATAGTGAACAACAGAAGGTATTTTTTTTTCTTTTTATTAAAAGAATAGGTTGTTTTTCATTTAAATGTCTGGAAGAGTTCAGTAATAAAACTGCCAAATCATATTTTAGTTGCTTTTTGCGAATTGATATAAATGTAACTGATTGGGCTAAATGGGCATATGATATTGTCTCATACTGATCACGGGCCCCTGAATTGAATTGATTCGAAATCGTATATCACTTTGTGATATTAGCAAATATTGTATCATTGTCCAAAGAATCGATATAATATTGAATCTTGGGATTTACACCTCTAGCACTGTTCCAACATGAGTAGTAGACTTATGTCATGTCAAGCCACACTATAGATGTGTCTTGTCATGCTATCACACTGGTTTGATCTTTGAGGAAAAGCAATACATAAGCTATTTTCGGTGGACTATAGATGTTTTCCACATACTGTAGGCTTACTGGCCAAATTCAGAAAGAAAAAAACACATTATGCCACCAAGTGCCCCCTCTCATACTGACCTGGCCTACTAACAGTGAAGCCTCCTGGCACCAGGCCCAGACTGGAGGCTTAATTCTGACTGACAGCTACCAAATGGACACTTGTTCCCATGAAAGGCCCCAGCCATAGACAACTGGGTTGGCCTGTGACCCTGAATTAACAGCAGCCCCAGCCCTCCCCCTCCTTCTCTTCCCACCGCCACCCAAACATGCACATGCACAATGCCCATCCTCATCAAAGAGCTAATCAATAGCTAGTGACTGATATTGATGACTCTTCCTCATCTGCTGTCCATTCCCAGCTAGTGGTGGTGGTGGGGTGAGATGGAGCTGGGTTGTCAGTCACACACACACACACGCACGCACGCACACACGCACGCACACACACACACATTCACTTGTTGAGAGTGGGCCCCTGCTAACAGATGTACAGTATTGAAGATTGACAGTCATGCAAACCCTTAACTGTGTTCTTCCACACACACATGTACTCACGAACACACACACACACACACACACACACACACACACACACACACTGAGAATAACAAAAGCAGCCTGTGCACGTTATATTTTGTTTGACTTTTTACTGTTTTTAAAATGATTTTTTTCTGGTCACTATGGAAGCCTATAGGGGACTATATTAAAATGGTAACTAAACTTCAAAAAGAAAATGTAATAGCATTATAATTTTCCATTTTTGAAATTGAAATACTTTTATTCAAATGTCATAGGCCCATGTGTGCCAAGCCAACATAGGCTTGCCTATGAGGCCCCTGCCTCACTTGCTGCCGTTTTATTTATTTTATTTACAACATTTCAATGACGTTTATCAACCATATGGATAAGCATCCCAACAGTTCCTTATGCTGGTTAAATTATCCAAACAGAGGATCACAGAAATGACACACACACACACACACACACACACACACACACTGCCATCCAAGTAATTAGGTAAAGAAGGCATTGTTCTTTGAAAACAAATCTATAAAACATCACACTGTCAAAAGATTAGAAGATATGGGCAAAATTGTCATTATCTTACAATTTCATCACACATACTGTAAATTAGGCATTAACAACAGACTACCAAAAAGTAAAATAATTACAAAAAACAAACAAAAAACAACAACAAAACACAAGGTCATTGAGGACAAAGGACTACTATTTGTAATAAATGTATATATATATTTTTTTTCTGTACTTCAGTACATTTATTTGACAGTTAAAGTTCAAGGTTTTACATACAAAATATTATCAACCTCTAACATACAGACTGAAATATGTATAGGTATTTGAACTAGTTCAAATTTGCTCCACCTCAACCAGCTAAAACATTCAAACGCTGCTTACACTGTTATGCATTAGTAATAATAATGAAATAATATAACACTATATATGGGCCATTCAGCAACCTAATGAGCACTTTTACTTTTAATACTTTCAGTAAATTTATTTTAAATTATTATTTGTGCATTTACTAAACAAAACTCATGATTGCAGGACTTTTTCTTGTAATGGAATATTTTATAGTGTGGTATTGCTACTTTTACTTAAGTAAAAGATTTCAATTTCTTCCCTCACTGGATATGGGCAAATTAACATGGGCATACAAAAAAACGTCTAAATGGTGCAAACATACATATGTGGGGTAGATGTTGCTATGTTATATATATATATATATATATGTATATATATATATATATATATATTATTTGGCAAGTAAGACTTAAATAGAAGGAAAGAAAAACGCTGAAAAAGATGAAAATGGGAGAAAATAAATATACAGTACATAAATAAAGTCTTGGCCTCCAAAGTGGGCGGTGGTGGTGGGTCAAAAAATCCCAAACCAATCTGTGTGCCCTGGACTAAACCATACACTTCTCTAATAGGATATGGGACAGTGGATGAAAACATTGTCAGAGAGCTCAGGTGCACCAGGTGGCTGCGTCAGAGCTCATCTACAGCAGCTGCCAGATTCATAGCTCATCCAAATATCTGCAAGGAGGCCTCGGAGTAAAAATCCAATTGGGACCTCAGCTGAGGGGGCTCTCATCCTGTAGCTCAGGTGCAGTTTGGTTCCACATTTCCTCTCTCAAGCTCCTCCACATCCCATGCTGCATAGATCCAAGGATGGTCTCCCTAAATTAAGAGCACTAAACAGGCTGAAGAGGCCGACATTGTAGAGGCATTAAACCATAAATGTAAAAACAGCTGGAACAAGTTAGCAGGAAATTAAACAGGGGAGATGAAGAGTGATGCAAAAATTGACGAGGCAATACAAGATTAGTGGGAGCCATATGAAAGAGCAGTTTCATTTATTTCTTATTTCTTATTACTTGTAGTCAAGACACACTCGAGTCATGAGTAAATCTACTTTTAGCTTTCACAAAATAAAATCTTAAATCAAGCTCCTCTAATCAGCCTATTCAGGTGGCTGAAGTTCTATACTTAGGTCACATGATGACAACTGAGCTGTCTCCATGACAACTGAGCTTGAAAGGCCTGCAAGTAGACCTTGAGTTTAGATTTTTTTGTCTAGCTACTTTATTTCAGCAGGATAATCCACTCAGTATCAATAATACTATATGGACCCAGAGAGTCCTGGTCCCCTCAAAATCTACAGTCCTCCTTGTGTGCAGAAATACAATGTTGTTAAGTCTCGCTCTGAAATCTCGCAAGAGGTTGAGTTGCTGCAGGAAGATGACTGTGGAAACGTGAGTCACAGTTGGAGAGAAGCGTTAACATAGAGGAACTAGAGGAGGTAGCTCATGGCTGAATATTTAGCTGATTTTGAGGCATTTATATTCAATGGTCATTCCTATTTATTTGAGCCAGAGTATAGGGATCGTCCAGCACCAACTCAACCTCTCGCAAGATTTCAGAGTGAGACTTTTCCTTGAGCGAGACTTTCTGTTTCTGGTTAAACAAAAAGGATCTTACTCTTTAACAAAATGGTCTGTCTCTGTAGGGATCCTTTCCATAATGTTGTCAGACACTTAATCCTTTTTTTAACCAGAAACAGAAAGTCTCGCTCAAGGAAAAGTCTCACTCTGAAATCTTGCGAGAGGTTGCAGAGAGTTGTTGCAGGAAGACGAAAGGATCTTCCTCTTTAACAAAACTGTCAGTGGCAAAAACAAGCACTTTTAGTGGACATACTTTGATGGGCACAGTTGCCCCAAAGGATTACGTTGCAGCCATTGCAGCCTGTTTTGCAGATGCCGGCGGAGGCGATCTACTGGACCAATTCCAAAACTTTTGGCAACTATTAGTCATTTAGACCCCAAAATTTATAAAAAAATAGGGCCCAGGTTTTAAAATATCTGAGTTACCCTTTGACAATGGCCCAAGTATAATCTGAATATAAATGATGTGCCAAAATGTAACCAGCCCAAAGTCTGCAGATTGAGTGCGAGGCAAGAGACAGTCTGCTGGAAGTGCAGGAAGTTGTGGTGATGTTATGGTCATTCGTTTACACATGGTCTCAGTTGGGGAAGAGGTGTAGCTTCAGCCCACTAGCCTTCACTTCAACAAAGAATACAACTTCAGGCTGCTGTGCACATCCAAGATAACTGTCCCTGTCTGGGATGTGTGTGATGTGTATCCCAAATTTACACAGCAACAGACCTCATTTCAGATGTCATAAGTGAAAGAAAGATGGGCTGTAAACTGTGTAAACAAGCCCACCTCACAAAAGGAGCCAGATTCCTGCGCTTCTCTTGCAGGACAATAGACCAACACCTACAAAAGGACGCTTTTTCATGCAGGCCATTGTATATACAGTGTGGTGTTAATTGCGCAGATAGCTGACTTCGATCTGTGACTGCCAGCTCGGGATGTTTGGCTTTTCTCCCCCACCACAATCACTGTCAAATCGATAGTGGCACTCGTGCGGAATTTCTCAATCAATTTCCAATGAAAAGCAGAGAAAACCAGCAGCCTTGAGGAGCCTGTGTTGATGTCGGCATCACATCCACGTGCTTCTGATGCCAACAAGCTGCAAACATCACAGAGGTTCTTATATTGTGTCTGTTTAAAGTGGTTATGTCTTGCACTCACTGACACACATACATCTACTCAGACGTAGACATTAGAACCACTTGTTTGCACATACATCTTAAAAGGATAAAAGTGCTCTTCACATTCTTCAGTCTTTAAGGAATATCCACAGAAGAGGTCTTTTGATTTGGTTTGCTGCCTCTTGATTTGATTGTATTCCAAAACCACACTATGATCCTTATTCATCTGTAACTTAATGTTTTCCCCAACTTGTTGATAGTATAGGAGACAAAAAGATCTTTTAAACTCCTTTTGAGGAAAAATATATATTAAGATACAATGTGTCACATGTGGGGTACAATGAGACTACTAACTGGGGTAAAGGAAAACTTGTACATCATTAAGATTTTTGATGAATACAATACAAGGTTGTTTTATGTGGCTTTATGAGGTATTTGCGAATTTGAAAAAAAAAAGTAATATTAATACAGGTGAATTTTAACAAGGTGCTTGTTCTTTTCAAAAACAAAAAGAAAATATACACAAGTTAATAGTTTTAAGTTATAATCCTTAAAGCTGCACTAATCAATATCTTTATATTAACAATGGAAAAAATTACAACGTATAATGTGAAAGGTGTTGGTCGTTGTGACTCCACAGAGAATTATCTGTAGTTTCCCTCAGCTCTTACAGAGCCTCTTTTAGCTAATTGTTTCGATTTTTTGCACACAATTCTACTGGTCTGGTTCAGTCTCGAGGCTCTCATCAACCAGCTGTTTTCAGTGAAAAGCTTTGATAGACCCACTGTGCACTACTGGTCCAGCACTAAAACAGCAGACGCACATTTAGCTTTCCCCTTCAAAAACAGAGGCAGACTGTGCCCTTGCCATGTTTCTTGCCCGACATCTGATCCTTTTAAAATGGAAAGATACCTTTCCACCCAGCTTTATACAATGGGTTCATGACTTACTGTTCTTCATTAAATTAGAGAAAATTACATTTTCTTTAAGGGGTTCCATGAACAAATTTTACAAACTATGGAACCCTTTTCTGGTTCCAGTTCTTTATACCCCTCCACCTATTGTGGGATGTGGGATTTGTTATCATGAGTCTTTATTGCCTACAAGGTACACACCTTAGGTTTGTGTATACAAAATTATTTTATAACTACTTTTATTTATTTTCATTTTCTTTTTCCCCCCTTTCTCTTTTTTTATCTTTTTTAAACCTACTTCAATGTCATGCCATTATTGTTATTGTTTGTTGTTGTCTTTTTGTTTTTCAAAAAACTAATAAAAAGACAAAGTTACCAAATATTGTTTCTCGGAGTAGGTAGAGACCAAAACTGAGCTAAAAGGAGAAAGTACTGGATTTACATTTCCAAATGAATGCTAATGTTGCTCCGTAAATAGGCAATAGGTTTGCCAACACCTTAGCCATAAAAGCTTTATAAGGTAAAAAATGTCAAATATTTATAACTTGTTCTGCTGCCTCCAAGTGGCCAAAAAAATCAATGCTATGTTCACAATGCAAGCTGGATAGATAACCTAGGAAGAGAGCATGACTTGTTTAAAAGGGTTTCTGATACTGATATGTTTTGTTTCTCCTGCTAATTCTAATCTTACTATCTTTACATTTGAATCTAAAAAGTCAGTGTGTCCTTGGGTATTTTGTTCTTGTAAGAACTGTCAGGATGTTTTAGTCAGATCTTTGACTGATCGTTTAGATCAGTGAAATCTGCATTTATTTAGCCACATTTTCTGTCCACAGCATTATCATCAAAGCTTGCATGTGATTTGTGTTGATTGACAACAGCTAGCAACTAGCTGATTATTAGTTTTATCAGTCCAAACTGACATAGCACTTTAGTCCTGCATTGCACTTAGTCACCTTTGTAACAGTACAGGAGCAGGAGTCCTCCATATATAAAGCTATTATGACTGGAAGGATGTCACACAAATACATGACAAATATGCTTTTCTGTGCAGCTAATTGGCAATTTGTTACCATAGCAACCAACAAAACAGTATCATTTCTTTCTAATTAATAGCTTTTACAGCAATTACCTCTCTGGTATGTTGCTGTTTTACCGTCTCTGCTGAGCAAGCAGCATTTTCTCATTAGATTATTGCAAATTGCAAAAAGCATGGGAGCAGGCTCATTTACCTAAGTGCTATGACTGAATGTATGTTTAAGAGTCTTTTAAAATGCTTTCCATGTCTAATTTATGTTGTTTTTTTCAGACACAGTGGGTGATACAGTTACTTCTGAGCCAATTGATAACCAGTTTTACAAATCTAAACATCTTAAGCCCAGCTAGCAACCCCAAAAAACTGCAATGTGAAAGAGAAGAACCACATATTACTGTGTAACACTTAACAATATGGTACACTATATTGTGAGTAGTTACTAAGGAACGAGTGAGGAATGAATTAGGAACGACCTGATAATTAATGAAACACTAATAAGTAGTTCCTAAATAAGGCTGAATTCACACCAAATCAGGTGCTGCAGCGAAAACGCCAGTCCTCCCATTCATTTGAATGTGGGTAGTGCGTTTCGGCTGCTGCAGTGGGGACCGCAGGGAATGCCAAAAAATAAATAAAAATGCAGCGGCCCTGCCGTGGCCAATCATGTGAACCGGCGATCAGACCCGAAGACGCCCATTGACGCATTATAGCATTCCGCTGTTTACCAAGCAACTGCAACAATGGAAGAGAGACTGATCGCCGCCATGATGACCTTTCCAGAGCTATTCAACCTTGCAAAGATGTTAATCGCCGTGCAGTCGCTTGGAGTTGTATCGCTCTTCAAGTTGGGATTTCTGGTTAGTATTTCTACTTGTGCTACAATCAGCATGGCCATGTATTGACACTCCCACACCGTCACACAACCCTGCGCTAATCACTGCAACACCTGATTTGGTCTGAATTCAGCCTAACTCCGAATCGAGGATATCGAGATCTCTGTAAATATAAAGAGTCGGTCTAGACCTGCTCTATATGAAAAAGTACCCTGAGATAACTTTGTTATGATATGGCGCTATATAAATAAAACTGAATTGAATTGAATAGTAGATAAAGGTGAGTTATTGGAGGACAGACTGGAAGATACTATATTAATGAATCATGAGGTAATGATTAGTTCATAAGTATCTGTGAACTGACATACTGACCACTTTCTTCATGAGTAGTTCCTGATGAATCAGCCACTGAGCAGCACAAAACTAGTAACAACTCATTATTATTCATTACTTAATCATTACTTTTGTGCCCCCTCAAGTAAAGTGATACATCATACTGAGTAGTTACTAAGAAATCACTTTACTTGAGGGGGGCAAGGGTAAGTAATGGTGAGATGGGTTTGTTTCCTTACAGACGTGGTGAGGAGAGAGCTGAGCCTAAAACAAAGTTCTTGATGTACCAGGCGATCTACGTTCCAATCCTCACCTATCACCTGTCGTGAGCTTTGGGTAATGATCATGGATACCAGCGGCTGAAATGAGTTTCCTTCACATGGTGGCTGAGCTCCCCCTTAGGAACATAATGAAGAGCTCAAACATCTGGAATGAACTAGGATTAGAACTGCTGTTCCTTTGCAATGAAAGGAGCTAGTTTACGTGGTTCGAGAATGCCTCCATCTGGAGGTTTTCTGGACATGTCTATCTGGGAGGAGACCACAGGGCAGACCCAGAACACATAGGAAGGATTACATATCCCATCTGGGGATGCCTCCAGATCTGCCAGGAAGGACTGGAGAACGTGGCTAGGGAGAAGGACATTCGGGCTACCTTACTAAAACCTGCAGCCATCGCCACCCACAACGGATAAGCTGCTGAAAAGGGATGGAGTGATGTATGGGTGGTGCTACAAAACACGACAATTAAAAATCACCCAATTCTAAGGGCTTCCTCCCCTTGGGGGCATGAATGTGCTCAGCAAATGTCCTGGCACTGAATCAGTTCTTTATATTATGAAACATGCAAATTGGGATTTTGGTGTAAGGCTAGAGCAGAGGCCAAATGCTCACCTCTATCAAGAGCATTCATCATCTGGTCATCTTGTGAGGAAAAAGGTGGGAAGGTCTTGTGATGACCAAAGTAGACACAGTTCCTCTGGGGAAAATAAATGTGCTCATTAAATTCCATTGCAATCTGCCTATATTTTAGTATTTCTTGTGCACCAGTGGAAATGTTGACCTGATGAATGGTGTGTTGGTGGTGAGACCTGACAGAGCGAATGGAGTTGTTGCATCTCTCTGGGACTCCTGAGCACCATCTTCTTTGACCAAGTTTGAATTTAATCTTGAAAAATGAAATGTTGTTATAGCAACATAATGCAGTTAATTTGAAAAATGATATGTTTATATTATACCTTTATTCAAGAATCAGTATCAGTCTGATGTATCTTCAGTACAATATGGCATAATCATAACTTCCCAACTTTCCACCATTGGAGCCAAAGCAACAGAGATTCTCAGGAGAACTGTTTAGTTATACTCACTGTTGACAGCCTGAGCTGCATATGGGAGGGGTTGGGAAATGGAGAGGGAGGTGTGTACTGTGACTCAAGCAGTCGAACACGCGGTAAACACAGGTTAGCAGATGGGAACGTTAATTGGAGCGGAGGAAATAACAAGACCCAGAGGATGCTTCTATTTATCGACACCCCTACTGTTACTGATGAGGGCCGGACGGGTGGTGTGTGTGTCTGGAGGAAAGAGGTGACGAGGGGGATTTAATGTTGAATATGATCTTACTAACACTTTGCTTTGTAGTTTTTATGTCTCCCACCCCCATCTCTCTCTCTGAACAAGACACACATACAACCTAAGTTACTAGCAAAACAGACAGTCAAACTATAATTTAAAAAACTGTAGGAGTTTCAGATCATATCTGATAATGTTAATTCTTCAGAGTGACACAGGTTAACAGTGACAGGTTAGAAAAACGCCCCACAGCTTTTATATTGGATTATATATCAGTTTCATACATGTTAAAGAAACAAAAATAATTTCAAATACACAGCACAGGCAGTAAAGGCAAAGGCTTTTTTTCTTACAGTCAAGCCCCCAGTTGCTTCTAGTGTTCCCGCCATACCCAATATTCATTGTGAACAATGTGTTTATGCAAGGATGTCATGGATGTATTAAGAAAACTGGATACAGTGTTCCATGATGGCGAGCTAATCATTCTAGTGGAAGTTGTTCATACACCGAAAAAGTTCTTCGGGCTTCCGTGTTTTTGGGCCCATAGAGCATGCACATTAGAGTCCTTATCTGGCTGAGCTGACTGACTTACTGCTGACTCCCCACACATGGGTGGTATGAGGATAATTTACTGATGTGACTCTCTTAGACTTTTTAAATTTGACTGGACTTAATGCATCAAATTCTGATAAAAACGGAATCATAGTTTATGGCTGTTTCTGTTCTACGGAGCCCCCCCGAAGGGTCATGGCGTACATGTTTTTCTGAACTACTCCCTCGCCATAATTCTGCGTTCCCTCACATTAAGTTTTGCATTGCCTCACAATATTTTTCGTTAAGCATCGTTAAGCCACACAGGATTTGAACCCGCTGTGCTTCTATCACATATAGTAGATGTGTTACCAATACACCACAGGAGGGCAGGAATACAGGAGCTTCAATACAATGCTCAGCCAGCACAACCATGTCAATTCACACACACTCATACAACCCCTGCATGTAGTTAGTGTTACACCCATTATAAACTAATGTGTCACAGCCATAATCAGAACAACCAAAGCACAGCCATGGCTACAGCCACAATCACAGAGACGGCAACAGCCAAAGCTCAGTCATCCTATGGCTATAGTCATAATCACAGCTTCGGTACAGCTGTCTCAATCAGCCTCGGCAGCAGTCAGTGAGAGAGCTAGGTTCACTAGCTCCGCTAGTTATCTGTTTATCTGCAATGATACAGACTTGTGCCTGAGCAGCCACAGCTGAGGGGGCGCCCACACAATACAGCTCAGCCTTTCTCTATGGATCAGAGGGAATGCAAAATGTATAAGTAACACAAAATATTGTGAGGGAACGCAAAGGTTAATGCAAAGTAACTGCAGAAGTGCAACAAAGCATATCCCACAGACTGTAGACCGCCATTAGAAGACACGACACATAGCCTCAATTAGAACCCAATGGTTTTTGTCTCCTTTTGGTGCAAGCTAAGATCTCCTGTCAATCAGACAATGAGGGTACTAGTGTCACATGTTTGCTTGGATTTCCTGTTGATGATGTTTGAAATTCTGTAGATGACGCAATTTCCATTGTCTGTTCATTCATGGTGGCTCTAACTGCTGACTGACACTAACTACTCAGCTCTTGCATTTTTTCCAAATAGAGGCCACTTGAAACAGACTGAGCAAAACATCAGTTTTTCTTTCACACCGATGTGTTGATATTGTCCTCATACAAATAACCTGCACACAGCTTCCACAGCATCTAAATCAATCAGCATGGCTCTATGCATCCAAAAGCTGCCTAATTGATGCACTAATCCAGTCACTAAGTACTGCAGCGCTGTGGAGTCTGCCCAAAGCAAACACAACACACAAGTCATCAATGAGCTGCTTCTCAAACAAGAGAGTGGAGCAGGACTGACAGAACATCTATGAAGTATAGATCAAGGAAGAGAAGTGCACACTCCTGAGCTGCAGACCTTTGGCCTGAAACAACACTGCTTTCTTTTCTAATGAGCCTTCAGGAAATGAGGCTGTAACACATTTTCATCGTTTCTCCTGCTTTTCTGCAATATTATTTCACAAGTGTGACTGCAAGGCACGCATTAAGTTTGCTAACATCCCCTCACCCCACACTGAAGTTATGTCCTCTGTATTTTTCCTGGAAATCTTGGTAGCATGGAGAAGACTTTTGAAACAGCATTTGCTTCTCCATGTTGGGAAATATAACAGTAACACTTTATTAATACTAATTTCCTAGTGAGCTTCCTTGAAAGAACTATGTCATATTGTACTAATTATAGGTAAAGAAAATAAGACAAAGTTCTGTCAGTGTTGGCATGGGGAAGGAGGACTTACAAAAGAAGTACAAGACTTAATTATGTTAGTCCAAACTAGTTTCTGAAGCTTTTAACCTTTTACCACTTTTCCAACAGCGGGACTCACGGCTGCTAGTATTGTGAAGTTACATAATTATAAATGTAATATATGCATGGGCAGATTCAACTCACATTAGGCTGGTGTTTCACATGAAAAAGTTTCATGCAACTTGACTGTCTACAACTGATTCTCATCAAGGTTGCTCTCTCTACTGTATCAACTCCTGCAGCTGACTGAATAGTTCTATTTAAATTCATATGGCTTGACATGAGTTCATACCTATTATCCAGGCATTCTATGAACACATTGAATGCAGTGTCATCATGGGTAAAACCCTCTCTGAGTGTTTGCCTATTCAGTCCAGAGTGAGACGAGGTTGCATCCTCCCACAAGTCTTCTTCCTCCTCCCCATCGATTGGATTATGTCCCAAACCACAGCAGATAAACCCAGAGGCATTCAGTGACCCTGTTCCGGCAGCTTGAAGACTTGGACTTGACCCAGCCATCCTTTCCACCAACTACCACAACATACAAAGAAAGGCCGACAAGCTTGACATATTTGCTAAGCAAACAGGTGGATCCTTGGAATTATGGAGAAAAAACTAAGGCAAAAACATCATCACTGATATGAGGCAGATGTGACTGTGGTCATGGCTAAGTCATGTGCTTCGAAAAGAAAACCTGGAAGACCCAAAATGAACAGACCTGTAACGGACGAGCTAGCCACAGCAAACTTAAATTGGGGGGAGGCTCAAAATGTTGCCAAAGATAGGGAACAATGGAGGGGGCTCATTGCAGTCGTATGTCCCCCTGGGGGACAAATAGGACATGTGGACAGGAGGAGGCAGGGGTCATACAACCCTATGATTAATACTCTACCTACTGAGCCCCAACCACCATCCTACCCTGCAGTGTACAGCTAGGTGCCACTAGAGCAAGACAAGAGCAAACAGCTTGAGAAAGGAAAAAAAATGACCATGTTTACCAGAATTTTTAAAGTTCAAGGAGTACTATTTTAAATCCTTTATATTTCACTAAAGGGTTGGTCCAACACTTTTAGTGGTATCTAGCCATGCAGAGAGTTTTTTGTTTTATTTACTGAGGTTTTGAGATGTCTTTGAGATTTCTGCTTCGATCCCAATACAGTAGAGGTGAATGGAATTCTGTTTGTGGTGCTAACAGCATTGACAAAAGCTGACAAAAGAAATGCCATTTCAAAAACGTATCAATTCTCAGAAACAATGTCTTCTTTCTGTTTTAAGGGTAATCCACAGCTGTCTGTCAATCTTGCTGTCAAGAGTTTTCACTGAAAGCGTTTTTGTTAAACTTTGCATTCTTGCTTGAATTGATGTTGAACTCAGTGACCTCTAGACTATTACTGTTTGCCCAGTGTTTGCTGGAACAGGTGAGGTGAAGTGCTGAACATTAACTGGATAAAAAAAAGATTGTCATTAAAGCTGCAACTCAAGGAGGATTCAAGTTTACCACAGGTCCTTTCAGCATGCAGCAGAAACAGCAGAGGCATAGTTGAAGGCAGGAGGAGATAGGAATCGATCGTGGAAGTGTGTTCCTCCCCACCAACACTGAGGTTAAAGGAGAAGCCTGCGCAGAAGAATGTCCTACTGAGTAATTACAAGAGCACCTCTCTTAACACACACAACTGACCTGGCTTTCATGCCTACCCGTGTTAATAATCAGTGCTCATAATGAACAGAATCCATAGGTCTGCTGGGTTACGGTCCTCAACAACCTTGCTCCAAGCAACAACGACCAAGGAAAAGCAGGAAGAGATGCTGCGGTTTCTGTTAGAGTTGTGTTACGCTACTGCCCCCCTGTGGACACACTGGAAATAGACAACCTCCAGTACATTCACATTGTTTCACTTGACTGTTTTAGGAGACTAAACCCAGCTTCAGCAGCTTCTGAAACAGACATGACATGATTGTAAATTTACCCGTTTCTCATGGCTGTTTTGACTCTGACTTGTCTTGGTTTTGGCCAGCCGTCACCTCGCCCAAGTCCAGTAGGCATTTGAACACAAATGGCATCTGAAATATCATCCTCCCATTGCTGCATAAAGAAAATATAGTTCGCCCACATTATATCCAAAAATCACAATGACTGTCAATGGAACTAAACAGCAAATATGACAACATAATAAGCAGAAGGAATCTCATTGTAATAAATAAGATTTCATTCTTTGTTATTCGATGTTTATTAATGTTGTTGTGCAGTGAAAGCAACTTAATCAACAAAATACAATAAAAAGGCACAGAACACCCAATCTCAACCCGCAGCCCTCACCCCTGCATGGGACGACAGGACTTGAGAAATAATATGAACAATGAAAAATACAAGAAGGTGGTTATTTGACTAAGAGGTCTTTAACAGCTGCTATTCCATCTTCCCATAACAAACAGCTGCACTTACCCTAGCAGCTGATAGACTAATAAGAGTTACTTAAGGAATATTACACGTTTACCTAATTTCTGTTCCTATTCTTTCTGAAAGACTGAAATGTAAGACTTTTATTTTAACCCAGCTCAGCCAGACTGTATGAATGTATGAAGTCTGTCTCCTGACTTTCGAGTGCTTCCACAGGGTGGCCCACCCCACTGCTAACAAGATGTTACCCAAACCTCACTCACAGAAACTACATTTCCTTATGTTATTAAATTTGTCAAAACCCTTGCATTTAGTCTTTTATTTCAAATGTTACCTGCTGCAATTATTAGTCATCATCCCATATAATGCACTGATTTCTGCAGAGTCATTCTGATTGGGTTGCATTTTTTTTGGAGTGATCTGATATTTTGAGATGACGTGTTTC
Source organism: Macquaria ambigua (assembly GCA_008360985.2). Lineage (NCBI taxonomy): Eukaryota > Metazoa > Chordata > Actinopteri > Centrarchiformes > Percichthyidae > Macquaria > Macquaria ambigua. The sequence goes on from VMKM01000795.1 coordinate 110,088, forward strand.
AAATGGCTGGAATTTGTGAGTGATAGCAATCGGGGGTGAAGGCTGTTGTTGATGATAAGCATAGATACAGTCTGGTACAAGCACATCTGTCCTCATCTTTCTGTGGACCAATTCCAAAACTTTTGGTAACTATTAGTCATTTAGACCCCAACATTTGTAAAAAAAAAAAATAGGGCCCAGGCTTAAAAATACCGGAACTACCCTCTAAGATTTTAGTGCATTTTCCTTTCTTGGATTAGCATTTGTACCTGCTGCAGATGATCATATTAATTATACCTGTGCTATTTTAAGCAAGTTTAAATCCTGCCAAGATGCAATTTGTAACTGACAGTCAAGGAGGAAGAACATTCCCAGATGCAATTCAGTAAAAAAAGTGATTTAAAGAGAAACACAAGCGCAATCATGACACCTCTTTGTGGAAAACTGCCATTTGATAAACAGCAGCACAGGTTTAACGTTATGCAGATCACAGAAATAGTAAAACTTTGCACTGCTTTATGCTCTGTCGTTATACAAAAGATCCACCACCTCATACAAGACCATAAGAAACCAGCTCTTGAGACCAACAGTAAGGCATTAACACTGGAGGCGTGTTGAGGCTGGAGCTTCTGGATTAAGATTCCGTCTCTTATGACAAACTGGTTAACCTCTCACTCACTTCCCACAGCTTCTTTGCCAGGGCATCATCTCGTCCCTTGGCTCCCACTTGTTGCAGTGCACAGTTAGAGAAGTAGCGTCCGCTAAGAGGCTCGATGCCCTCCTGCAGGGCACAGTGCAGGGTGGTCTGGGACCCCCCCTCAAGGTCCAGGAAGAAGAGCTTGGCAAAGGGCATCATGAGGAGCTGCTGCCACAAGCGCATACTGCGACCCAGTTCTGTGTAGATGACTCCTGGAAGAAGAAAAAATTATCCAAACATGTGTGAAGTTTGGCTGAAGCGCTCCATGTTAACTGTGAAACACAGCTGGGCTTACAGGTAGGCTACTCTTTCAGTTACAAGACCTGCACTCAGATACTGTTCTGACATAATATAATCTAGTGGCAGCCACACTGGGGGTCCATAACACCCCAGTAACAACAAGTGCAAACAACAGATTGAAAATCCTCTGCTGTAGGGATGCAAATTTAGAATTTTTTTTTCTGACTGATAGCCGACCCTCGTTAACCGATCATTAATTGTTAACCAACAGGATTAAAATGTACTATTTAGAATGGACAGGCTGGAAGTAATTGTCATTGTCATTTTTTGTTTGTTTGTCTCTTTTCTTTTCTCCCAAATAGTTTGTGTAATTATTTACAGAGTGAAATAAATTTAAATTTGGATGAAATTATTAATATCTAGCAAAAATCTACGTCTGTGCACTGTCAGACTATATAAAATAGGCAGAAGAATAAAATAAAGTGTTCTAAAATAAACTAGTAAATGACTAAATTGATGAGTGATATGAGGGGCGCGAGCATCCCTTGTGCTCATGATGGTCATTAATTAAGGCTTGGACTGAAGTTTTAAAATCCATCGCTGATGCTGCCTGCGAGAACAGAAAACACTGCTCTTCCTCTTCAACTCACTGCTGTTCTTTAGCAGTGATACCGCTTCCTAACACTATCACACGACAAGCATTGTGTCTCTTTCCCTATGTGTCATGTCATGTTTGAATATGGCCATAACGGCACATTTACGTAACAGAGACCTAGGTCTGAATGACAGAGAGCCTAGAGGCTGGAGTTTGTGGTGCTGTTCAACTCTATCAGGTTATAATGAAGGGCATGTTTCTATTATTTTGTCCACCCCATTTATAAGAATGAGGGTAGGCTAAATAAAGTCCAGATTTTATATTATATCTGGACTATAAGCTTTACAGTCACAATTTTTAGATTAGTTGATCTGTCTTGACCTCCAACAAAGTTGCCAGAGGTCATGTTACATCACATTACATCAAATTCCTCCAGAAAATGTGCAGTAAGCACTGACCTGGGTGGAGGCTGTAGCAGGTGACACTTGTGCCCTCCAGCCTGTTGGCCAGCTCCCTGGTGAAGAGCACATTGCACAGCTTGCTGTTGCAGTAGGCTTGAAAGTTGTGCCAGGTAGACTGATCGGACACTAAATCCTTCTTGGAAGCCAGCAGAGGGAAATCAATGGTGCCAAAGCGGTGCAGAAGAGCAGCCACGGTGACCACTCGACTGGGACCGCACTGCTGCAGTCGCTCCAGGAGAAGGTTGGTGAGCAGGAAGTGGCCCAGGTGATTCACCCCAAATGCCATGCCGAAGCCATCCTCAGTATGTCCTGGACCCATGACACCTGAAACACATGACTGGTTCAATCACTCTTGCCCTCTTTCCACCAAAGCAGAACCATTGTAATCAAGGATGCATCATCAACAGAAGTAAACAGTAGGAGCAAGATGGCGGATGGCATTGATTACCTGCAAGCTTTTGTTCTGTTATTACAGATATTTGTTTTGTTCTATTTATTCAATGATAAGAAGACGTAGTAGACCATAGTAGACCACAGACCACTGTTGCCTTCTCCATCCTCTCTTTCCAACCTGTACAATATGACACACCCACTGATGACGTCACAGTTCGCACTTCAGGTCAAGGAAAACCTGCTAGTTTTTGGTTCCAGCTGGAAACCAACTTTCTGAGTCCCGAACCAATTTATTTTTGGTCGAAATGCTCCAAACGGGTCAAATTTAGGTACGCAAGCCTGAACGGAACCCGTTCCGGGTTGGTGGAAAAGGGCTAACAGTGTACTTCCATTTTACAGCACAGTAGTGGTGAAGTGAATCTGTATCTGTACTTTTTCATTTTGTTTTTATGTTTAAAAAACTCAACAAAAAAAAAAAGGGAGAGGAAAGGGATTTTCCACCATATTTTAACATCCTGACCTGCGTTGTTGATGAGGATGTCCAGTCTGGGTTCAGTCTTCAGGAAGGTTTCAGAAAAGCTGCGAACAGACTTGAAACTCGCCAGATCCAACTGCATGAACACCACCTGATTGTTCCCACTCTCCTGAAGGACATTAATGCAGGGTAAGTCTGGCTGTAATACACATACAGTATCTACAAGAAAAAAAAAAACTTGCCTTGCTGATTTTTCTGCATTTGAAAATACATTAGAAAATACTGAAAATAATGTTTCCTGCAGTCTGGGTGGTGTTGACAGTGTGGACAACATGCAGTCTCCTTCACAGTTACTGTGGTCAGAGTGATTAGGAAAACACCTGCACATCCTGATTATCACAACAACTTACCTCCACATTATTACAAATGTGCAGAGACTGTGGACAAGTCTAATTGTGGGTTAATAAAGGAACCCACCAGCTATTGTCTAATGACGATTTAGCCTCTGGGGACAAAAGCCAATGTTTTGTAGCTGCTGGCTACACCGGATATCTGGGCTAAGACTTCCTCTTCCGTGTGCTGGTCATTGTTTACAGTCCGGTTAGCAACTTGCTAAAGCAAATTGTTTCTTTTTATTACACAAGTCGAACATTTATAGTTTTGTAGGTGTTTTTGGTCCAGAAGACATTTTGGCTAATGCGTTCTGCCCCATTTATATCAATGAGGGTAGGCTAAATAAAGTCCAGATTTGATAGCATATCTGGAACTGTATGCTTTATAGACACAGTTGTTAGATAAGGTGATCTACTAACTGCTGACATCTGAATTGGAACTCTCAGTGCTCTTCCTGGATTACAGCATAGATATAATACACCAATACTGTTTTTTATTCAAAGTAATGAGTGTAAGACAACTGTGCCTGTCTAGAATGAACCAAAAAACAAAGATTCTGGTAGAAATTTGATTATTATAGCTCCAAGAGTACAAATCATACTTTTAGTCATTAAGATAATCTCATAATTGAGCATTTATATTGCAGACAATGATTTTATTTTTTCAATTTTCTTTCCAAAGAACTGTCTTTGATATTCTGAATGACTAATATATTACATTAAGCAATATCTTTGATGTAGAAATCCTAAATAGATTCAGTATTATGGCCTATATTGGCAGGCAATTACAATCAGAAACACACCTACTGTAATATATTCATATATTTATTAATGTCATAAATTGTACATAAGGAAAAGATATATTTCTCTCTCTCTCTCTCTCACACACACACAGTTTTTTGTTTTTTGTTTGTGTTGATGATAAGAGGAGAGGTTGGAGAGCCTTGTTAACTGTAAATGAGGAGTTATTTTTGTTGATAAAGTTTAGTTTGGAAAGGTTTACTATGTGCTGTAACGTCAATGCCTTCAACAGAACTCCTGATGGACTCGTCGCAGTTGTTTTTCATTCTCATGGCAAGGTAACGTTATGGAAATTTGCAAAACTGCAAGCTGGACCTGAACTGTACAAATCTCAGTCTGGATTACTTTACCTGATTAAAACATGGATTCTTTTTTATGCTTTACTGAAAGGAAAAGCGTGTACAGGCATGAGGTAAGCTGACAACAAGTGATGTTAATATACCGGTATGATGACTGATATTTTTGGGTTAGCTAGATGTGGTGAACATGTAACGTTAAGCGCGAGTCCTCGGCCTCGAATAACAATATGTTGGCTGATTGTGTTCCGTGTTGCTGTCAAGGACGTGGCTAATGTTACTGTTGTGTTGATTTGCCTGGTGATTTATTAAATGGGAATTACGAGTGAAGACGAGCGCTTTTCGTTAACTTGTTGTGTTTACTTTAACGTTACACTTGATTGGCATCAGCTGCTTTGCGGTCAAATGTTAGGGTAATTTTAATAACTTTGTTATAACGTTAACGTTACTAAACGTTACCTTTGAGCTCTAAGTTAGCGTAGCTAACATTAGAACAATGTTTGCTGGTTATAACTTAACTATTTATCTAATAGATCAATGCTGTTGAGAGCTAGCAATCAGCAACTTAGAACTCAGCTGGTCCGTTAATTGGTGGCTAACGGTAAAGTTACCTAGTTTACTAACGTTTTGTAGTTTTAGTTGTATGTAAAAAATAAATATCTCATCTACTCTATACTGACGTGTGGAGTGATGCCAGCCTCCCTGGTCTCTTTGGTCCTTTTAGTAAAGCAATTAAATGTTGCACAGCCTACAAACATAGTTGCTGCACATAAGTGGTGATTGTAAACAATACCCAGGTAAGATGGCGAACGGTTATCCCATGACTTATGACGTAATGTCACATCTACTGTTTTATATCTATGGATTACAGCACAACAGAGTGTGTCTCCTTTGTGGAAGCCTCTCTAACTGTCAGAGTACTTACTCTGCGGATGTCCAAAGCAGCAGCCTCAGCTTTCTCCTTGTTGCGGCAGGCCAGGATCACCCTGGCTCCTCTCTTTGCCAGGTTCAGAGCCGTGGCCTTGCCGATGCCAGTGTTGCTTCCTATGCAGGAAAACAATCCGCATGCATCAAACTCAACAAAAAAAACTGACAACAAAGAGCTGTGCTCAACTCAATGAGGCCTAACTGTCAGTCAAAGGCATGTCAGTTTAATGTCGCCTGCAAATACACAGTTTGTAAAGCAAAAGATTAGAGCCATAGTAAGCACACCATCAATCAACAGATTTAAACACACTAGGCTACATCTAGCATCTAGACTTTAGAATATCTGGATCCAAATCGATATGGAGAGAGTAAGGAGTTCATATAAGTCTGAGGAAGGATGAAAATGTCTCTTAGAAACTGCAGCACTTTATGGATAATGGGAAAATACTAATTCAAGAGTGTTTATATGTATTTTATATTGAATTAAGTTGCTTCACCCTATGCAAACTTTTCTTTGAGACTCCATCTAGCGGCAATTAGACGAACTGTAGCTGCGGCTTTGCCACCCAGCTGTGTTTATGCTGCTTGGTCTGACTGTACATTCCTATATTTCTGTCGGTGGACCAGTTTGGAGCATTGGTGAAAGGTGATTCAGTACAGCACTGACACGGAACAACATTTGGGGAAGTGTTTCAGAAAACAGAGACGCCCTCAATGTTTACATGAAGATGAGGTAACAAGCTACATGTTAGCAGGAGCTGACAGATAAGAGGAAGCTCGTCACCTGTAACAATAACCGTCTTCCCCTTCAGCGTCGCTGAACTCGAGCATCTCGCTCCTCTGAACACACCGTAGTACACTATCACATAAAAGCAAACTGCTCCTGCTAAGAGGCAGAGCAATGCCGACATCTCTGCGCTGAACTAGCAACAGTATTCTTCTTCTTCTTCTTCTTTGAGGTTTTACGGACGTTTGTATCCTTAACGTTGCATTCTTCTTGTAATAGATATATATCTTACTGACATAATGAATATTCTCATAACAGAATGAGCCGACATCCTGAACTCGTTCTTCGGTGTATCTTTACTATGATGTGTTGGATGCGTCATCTTTACTGACATTGACTAACGCTTCCGCATACGTCATACTCTATTAGAAGTGCTTCTTCTTCTTGAGTTTTAACGGCGGTTGGCAACCAGCGTATTAGGTGCAATACCGCCACCTTCTGCTTCGGAGTGTGGACCAGAGATGAAATCCTACCCATGAATCCAGTTTGTTTGATGAAATCAAAGAAAGTTTTACTATGTGCTCCTCTTGACAGGTTCATTCATGTTTTTATGTTGAAATTCTGGATTCCAGCCCTCCTGAGATCTTCCTACATACTTTGCCCTCTTGCTGATACTTATTACATTACATGATTACATGTACAACAGACTCCTCAACCTGACATTGTTCAGCTAAACCAGTTGGATGCTTTCCTATTATCTTAAGTGTGCTATTTAGATTGGAATGACCAAGTCTTATTCTATCGAAAGTGACCTCTTCTTTTCTTGACCTACTAAATGATGAATTGACTTTGCTATTAAAATGTTACAGAAATCGTCCTCTTGTTTCAGTGTTCCACTGCTCTTGCCACTCTTCTACTGCCTTGTTCCAAACTATTCCCTTGACCTCTGATTTGCTTGTAATTTACTTGTAAATCTACTGTATTTCTCTGTAGTGATTGATTTGCTAACTTATCCGCTCACTCATTTCCCTTCAGACCTACATGTGCAGGAACCCACATAAACTGGATTGAAATACCTTGTTGAATGAGTGTGGAATGTACCTGCAACACTTGGAATAAAGTATCTTGTCGGCTGAAATTGAAGGATCTCAGGCTCTTGATGACTGAAACAGAATCAGAGCAGATTAAAACATGTCCTGATGTATTTCCCTCTACCTAATGCAGAGCCAAGCGTGCTGCCAGCATCTCCACTGAGTAGACTCCCTGATAGTTTGATGAACGCTTCACTGTGGTAACTTTCTTTTCTGGAACTGAAAAAGCAGCTCCAGTCATCTGATTTTCTGGATCTTTTGAACCATCTGTATAAATGTGTATATACTACTAGGTATTAGACATGCGCTCTCCATGTCAAGGTAATCAAGGACAGGACCTTCTGGTCATAACAGCTTTTATTCATTACGTCTCCCCCTCTAAGATGATTATCTCAAAAGTTTCTCTGAACTTTTATTATGAACATCATTAAATTCACACCTTAGTAACCCATATGGCTTTATACTCGGTAACCAGTGTTTTAAAAACTAAAATAATACACTTTTTTTTCTTTTACTGACTCTTTAACAGAAATAGCAAAGACAACATCTTTGTATCACACTGTTCTCTGTCCAGCCTACACTTGGTATAGGGTATAAGTTTCCTATTTAACAAGTTAACAACTCAACTGAAACATTTTCATGCCTTTGTTAACAGTACACCTGTCATATCGTCCCCTTTTCTTTCTTTAAAATAAAAAAAAATCTCTCACAATCCATAGACTTCACAAATCCAGCCCTGGAGTGACAGATGTGGGTGTTTTGGGTGTGGCCAGCAGATGGCGTTCTTTCTATAGCGCTCACCTTGAGCTGTCTCCACCATGTAAGACCTGGAGCTGGGACTATGGACAACGGCTGGCATTGTCCGTTGTTTTTGTCCATCCAGTTTTGTGAGCACAGTGTCCCCTGGGTTCAGTGGGTTGTAGTAGAACTAGTAGTAAAGTAGTAAATTACTACTAGTAGTTATTTCAGCCAATGCAACAAAAAAAGGGGAAAGAAAAAAGAATAATAATACCTTAAAAAATACAATAGAATAAAATAAGTAAATGAAAAAATAGCCCAAATAACTAAAAACAATAATGGGCCAATGTAAATACACAAATAAACAAAACACACCAGACACAGAACAGCATGCAAAAGTAACAAACATCAACAACAACAACAACAAGAAAAACCCCAACATATGCTCATTACAAACATACACCTACGTGTGTGTGTGTACATGGCCCATAGTAGCAAATAGAAGGAGTTAATGTGAAAGGGCTGGGCGATGTGGCCAAAAATTTTATCATGAAATATTTTTTCACATCAGTCGACATTGATAATTATCACGATCAATATCAAATCATTATTTCTTTCAAGTTCAAAGGCTGACTTTTTCTCCTGAATGAAGTTGAAGAAACCAGGTGGTTAATTGTGATTTTAAACTCTTCTTTATGGTCAGAACATGACAAACACTTCTCACAAACCTGAGGTACTCTAATTTCTTACTTTCTGCGTGTTCTAATGGGTGATATTATTTCAAATCATGAAAATAAAGCTAGTATTTGGCCAATTCCAAAGAGACTGAAAATCTGTTTCCCAACTTTTTTGCTTCTGGGAGTGGGAGTGGTTTGATGTCCCAAGAGGAAAGTTTGTTATAAACGGAAGCTACCAGTTTAGTCTTGGTAGTAATAAGTGCTACCAAAGGGTGTTGGGGTAGGAGTGCATCCCAAGGTACTCCATACATTTTAAGTGCTGTGCAAAGCTTAAGATTAAAAAAAAAAAACATGAAGAGCCTGGGAGAGAGTAGTACTCGAAGATGGTTAAAAACATCGCCTAACATGTCTTGACCACTGTGGAAAGATGAAAGGTCTAGACCCAGACAGGAGTGCATTGTTATGCCAAATACATGTATGTGATAACTCATGGTGTTTACAATCACTCAATAGATGTTTTCCTATACAGCGCCAAATGGATAGTGTGTTAGAAATGATAGGACCCATACGTGATTCCGCAGTTTCCTGTTTGATGGCAGAGAAAAGCAATTCCTGAATCCTAATTGGAAATGATAGAGCATTTTCTAAAGAGTGCCATGATGTAACTGAAGAAGTGTCCAACCAGGTGTTAATGGCTTTTAGTTGGAACGACCAATAATAGTGTTTGAAATTAGGTAAGGAGAGGCCACCAGAGGTTAAGCCATGGATTTGTAAGGAGACTGGAAAGTGAGTTAGATCAAGGTATATCCTGTCATGTTTGAAGAAACACCAAATTCAGTTCATAAAATGATGACACCCAATGTCAGGAATCAGCTGTAAAGCTTTTTGTGGTAGACCATACAATCTTTCATTAAGTTCCCATAGATTTCTCTCACAGTTGAACAAGTAACATCGGCTGAGGTTCATTTAGACAGATCATAGTGCAGGGTGGTCTGGCATGCCTGAACAGGATTCCTGCAGAAAAGCATTCTGATGAGCTTGATAACATGGCCGCTTTATCTGTGTGGCAGCTTACTGTATCTCAGACCATGACATGCCAGTTTAGTGTGGATTTGACTGCCATGTTCATGACATGGAAAACATAGTGTCTGCATAAAATGTGCAGAAAACTGTGTTTTCTCTTTCACCATCCATTGTTTATTGAAATGAAGTTCAGCGTAAGTTCAATCAGGAAGACTATCTTTATGCCTCATTCATTCACATCCCTCTCGATGAGGTCTAATCGCCAAAGACTCTTCATATTTCTCATCTTTATTATGAACGTGTCAATAAATATCTGTTCACTCATACTGAAGTCTCTCCTGATTGAAATAGTTTTTCTAACAGATTTGCAGATTTTGTTGTACAATGCAAATGAGAGACTATAGTTATGAGTTAGTGACATACTGATGTGACAAGTGTAAAGCAGACCCTTATTTGCATAAAGCTGAATTGAAAAATAGTAATGACTAGATAAGAATGTCCAAACAACTACTGTATATGAATTTAGTGGGACTGACAATGCAAAGGCAGCAAGAATGCATTCAAAATCAATGGGAAAAGTCAAACTGAGACAAATTGAAGCAGATTCAAATTTTGTGCCACTGTGTGTAATTGGATACTGGGAAAGTAAGTCCCAGAAAGGAAATTTGTTTTCACAGCCTGCAGGTCTTCATGTCTAGAAACACATAGATACATATGATACATACAGATACACGCCTTACACCCCTACCAATTAAACAATAAAGATGTTGCCAATGATCTGTATTCATTATTGCTTTTTTTTAAAGTCTTAACTCAATAGTCTCAGTGTAGTGTGGAATTATCATGATTTATTATAAGTTGGGGTCAAATTTTAGATTAGATTTTTTATATTTTCACCTTTATTCCATAGCTGATTGTATAGAAGCAGGCAGGATAAAAAGGGGATAGCATGCAGCAAAGGTTCTGGGCTGGGATTGAAATTGTTGTGGTTATGTGGTTAGTGCCTTAAATATTCAAGTACCTGGACGCCCTGGGATCAAATCACTATTATATACACCGATCAGCTATAACATTATGACCACTGACTGGTCATAATGGAGGAACATTGATTATCTCGTTACAATGGCATATATACAGTATATATATATGTGTGTATATATACTGTATATATATACTGTATGTATATATATATATATGTGTATATATATATACACACATATATATACATATACTGTGTTTATATATATATATATATATACATATATATACATACATACATACTGTACATACATATATATGTATATATAGATTCACACATGTATATATATATACTGTATGTGTGTGTATCTGTATATATATGTATATCTGACAGGTGCCATTGTAACGAGATAATCAGTGTTCCTCCATTATGACCAGTCAGTGGTCATAATGTTATAGCTGATCGGTGTACCTGTGCATTTGACAGACAGATATGTCAACGAGAACACCTAAATTGTAAGTTAGGGTGTACAAAAAAACTTTTCTATTTTAGTGTTTTGGTGTTTGAGTGTGGATGGATGACTTTTGGAAAATAAGTCAAAATGACTGTGTAAATGTAAGCTGTTTTCACATGTAAACAGTGTTAGATGTACCTACCTTGGTGTGTACGTTGCATCAGAGTGAGTCTCAAAGCACTCAAAGTGCTGTGTCTCTGTGCCAAAATGCCATTAACAAGCAGCTGTAGCTTTGGTTTGCCAGTTAGTGAGCATTGTCAACAATATTGCCTACTGTCAGTGCTTGCAAATTAGCGTACCTAAAGCAAAGTCACTTGCATAAGCTCTCTTTAAAAAGACTCCTTTCAAAAATAAGAGCTGTTACAGCTACATAATGTCAGTACAGTTTCTTCTTTGTTTTTATGATTTTTTATACTGCTGTCTACTTACCTCCAGGGAGATATGTTGTTCACTATCATGTGCTGCCATGGAATGGCTCATCATTATTCTGATGTTATTGAACCAGTAACCTGCTCAGTGCCCAGAATCCTTTTCACTATATAGTAGTCCCTAATGACCTCCTACTGTCAATGCACTGTGTACGTTCTCTGTTGCGTCCAAGTTCCCAGAAACCTGTTATACCCAGAAACACTAAAAACAATGAGTACTCCTATGCTGCAATAATACTACCCAACCCAGGACCAGCCTAATAGATATTGCACTTTAGTGGTGCAAATTCCAAAACAATAAACCTGAGCCCAGTTGGTTATCCAGCCTTGTACACAGTGATTAACTAACAACTGAATTAGGGATTCTAAATAGCACTGCAGTCAAGTTTGTAATGACATTGTGACCAGCATGTCTTAAAAACCAGGGAGTCCCATGAAAGTCCAATGTCATTAGTCTCGATTTCCAATGTGGGATTTTCCTCAAAACCATCCTCCAGAGAGATTTCAAAATGTCAGACAGATTAATGTTCCTACTGATACTATCATTTGAATGACTCATTCAGATCATACTCGCAGGCATACACTCATACAGTAAACACACGTGAGAACAGAAGTCTGGAGCAGATGTAGGCAGTCCCTGATCTGGCTCTGCAGGTCTGGCTTTGCATTGCAGACAGTTAAATGTGTGTCATCACCTGTTCAGCTCTCACAGTGGCTGCTGTGTGGAGTTTAGCCACTGGCCACAGACAGAAAGAGCTTACAATATCATGTAATCCAAGACAACAACCCCACATAATTATAGCCTCAAAAATGACCACTGAGTTGAACACGACGACACAGTCTCAACGAAACCAGGTGCATATCTTTCTTGTCAGTATGGTGTTCACTGGGAGTAAAATGGAGAAAACCAGATCCCTACACTGCTTGTGTGACACGTCCAGTGTAGACACAGTGGAACCATGTTGCATTCATAAAACCAAAGCATTACGGCTGATGAATACAAATTTTACTTTCAGATCGGTCTCTATTTTGGTGAATAAAAAACACTCATTAGTCTCCATTGCCTTAAAATTGAATGTATTCATTTACAATACAGGTACACAGAAAAAGACCCTAACAGTCCAGTTATACCCAAGAGAACAAGGTCCCAAATAGAGGCGTGTAGGGGTCTTCTTAGATGTCTAATCGAAACAACAGAATCCAGTCTCCATCCAGCATGTCAAGAACACCCCAAGGTCTTATGATTTTTCCAACTAGACAGTCTGGAACCACTCTCACATGCTTGGCAGAGTAGGTAAAACGTTAACCATGACAATGCAGAAACATACATTTTATATCTGAAAGTAATTATTCTACCACAATGACTGAGCTCTACGGAGGCCCCCTGGGATCAGCTGAGAAAAAAAAAGACAAATGAACAAATCCGAGAGCATGGTTTATAAACGGTTCATAATCCATGCCCAAGGTTTTGCAATCCATGGACGTTGGTTTTGGAGTGAAAAGCACAATAAATACAACATTACTGTGAAACGTCCAATGCACAGTATAGCATCTAATAATCTACCCTTATTCATTAATTATAAATGAATGTAGATTAAAACTCAAAAATCTGCTCCAGTGATGTGTGGGTATAAGTATAAGATTCACTAGTCTGTCATGAGATTCTTTTTCTTACATTGTTACTTTCAGATTGGTGTAATACCTGCCATCACCTTGTTCCAACTCTCTCTCTCTCTCTCTCTCTCCCCCTCATTATTTATTGAAACACATCATATGCATACAATATACAAAATAATCATCAATATGAATGTTTGAACAGTGCTATAAAAGCTACTGAGTCACAGTAACTCAAGGATAGTCTGTCTAGTAAGACTGGCTCTCTTCTTTGTCATATATTACTTGCAGAAGAAGAAGAAGAAGAAGAAGAAGAAGAATTACTTTATTAATCTCTTTCGGGGAAATTCATCACCAGCTAACCAGCTTTCATGGTATGTGTCAGGTGCCTTCAAGGATATCTTCCCATAATTAGTATCAGGAATTTGATGGAAAGCTTTTTATGCGAGGCCACACAGTCTCTCACTGAGCTCCCACAGCTTCTTTGCTGCAGCATCATCCTTGGCTTTGGCATAGAGTTCTCTCACAGTGCAGTTGGAGAAGTAACGTCCGCTGAGAGGTTCAATCCCCTCCTGGAGAGCACAGTGCAGGGTGGTCTGGGCTCCCTGAATGGTGTCTTTGAAGAAAAAAGCAGTCAGGGGCTTCAGGAGCATTTGAATTACTGGGTTAGTGTTCCTTGCCAGCTCAGAGTTGATAGCTCCTGCAAATACATAAAATAAAGTCATTTTAGTTGCCTGATCTTTCTATGAACATTTTTAGTTTTCAAAATGTCTAGAATTTTTATATGAAAACCCTGGTACTTTTACTTTATCCTGTTGGTGAACATACAAATTACATGACAATTACATAAAAATCATTATCTTTCCTAACAAGTCCTGTCCCCTCCACCCAAAAAAGGGTCTTCGGCCATGCTAGCAGCCTAGCATCAAGGGATCACCAAAGTCTTTAGGGTGTATCCTCTGTGGACCATGAATGTCTGGTCCAGATTTCATGGCAATCCTTTCAATATTTGTCCAAAAATTTCCATCTGGACCAAAGTAGTGGACTGATCAACCTACATTGCTGTCCCTAGAGCCTCGCCACTTGTTTGCGTTGAACTGTATTAAACTCCCTCAAACACCCTGGTTGAGCCCCATTTTATGGAACCAGTGTACTATAATTCCCTGTTTTAAGACCATATTGCCCATTTGTTTGCATGAGTTGTATGGTGACATACTCTGACTACTGACCTGGATGGAGGCTGTAGCAGGTGACCTTGGTTCCCTGCAGTCTCTTGGCCAGTTCATGGGTGAAGAGGACATTGCACAGCTTGCTATGGGAGTAGACCTGAAGAACCTCCATGTATGAGGTCCCCAGTCCCAGAGCTTTGTGGGTGTTCAGGCAGTCAAAATCAATGTTTCCAGAGATATGTGCCACAGACGACACGTTGACCACCCTGCTCGGTTCACACTCCTTCAGCCGCTCCATCAACAGGCTGGTTAACAGGAAGTGACCAATGTGGTTTACGCCAAACATCATTCCCAGTCCGTCTTCTGTTCGACCCTGCAGGTAAATACCTGTGACAAAAATATGGAGACATGGCAACATGAATATAAGCAAGGCTTTAAACCATCTAACATCTATGGAAGAGCATGATTCCTTGAATATGAAGGCACTCAGTGTTCCTGCATAGAAAATTGATTCAACTCTTCAGTCCTCAAGCTCCCAAATCAATAAAATGTCAGCTATTGTTTACCACCCTTTGATTCTGGTATCATTTAGTTTTCAGTAATTTCAAGTAAACATTATTTGTGTTATATTTATATGGTGAAACCAACCAGGGTCAATTTGACTCCAATAGAAAATAACTGAATTAAACCCACAGTCATTCAAACTTCAACACTTTTTAATTTGATTTTCTTTCAATACAAAAGTAGATAAAGACCCCCTGAAAGTATGTGATACTTTAGATTGTTGATTTCATGTTTGCCATGGGTCCCAGATAGTTCCATCTATTAAAACTGCATAGGCAGAATTGGGTGCTTTTGACTGGGGCCCCCCAGCCAATTAATTTTTTAATCTAAGCAAAAACACACTTAAAGTACACATTAATCCATTTTCATATAGGTTCACGATCAGTCATAATAAATATAATGGTGTATAATTTTTTTACACATTTCAATTTTCTCAGAAACTTATTTTGTGAATGTAAATACATGTCCAACTGTTCCTATGATTTAAGTAATAGGAAACTTTAATTAAATTAAAAATTCAAAGCATTTTGAAGTATACACACCCATTCCAGTGTACATATATTTAATTAACGTTTCATATCTTTCATATTTGTATAACTCTGGGTGCTAGTATTGAGTGACGTTCAACATACCAAAGCTGAAACAGTTACAGCTGCTGCCTAACATACCACGTTGAATCATCCAGGAGAATCCTGTCTGCATTCAACTTTGAAGTTGTTGTTAAAATCAACGTTTAAATGAGCAGTGAAGACAGACAATGATGCAAACATCTGAACAAGCATTTCTTGATGCTGTGCAGGTTCATAAGCTGCAATGAAAGAATCGAACCTGCATTGTTGATGAGGATGTCCAGTCTGGGTTCAGACTTCAGGAAGGTTTCAGCAAAGCTGCGAACAGACTTGAGACTCCCCAGATCCAACTGCATGAACACCACCTGATTACTGCCACTCTCCTGGGGATATATTGAGCAGTATTTCCACTGAATGAGTAGTTAAATATAAAATAAAGGGATACACTTGTTTGTTATTAATGTCACCTCTGTGTGGCAACATGGCTATCAAGGATATTTCCCAAAATGCAGATGCAAATTGTTTTGCAACAGTGTTTTAAATGATTAGGGTGTGCAGTGTGAAGAATGATATAGAACTACCTCACTTATTGGAACACAAATTCACACACACAAAGTCAAATGCAATGTTATCTGGCCCTACAACAGTGGGTTGGTAGAGAAAGGGGACGCCCATCGTAACTGACTTTTTTAAAACTTTTTTTTGTTCATCAAGCACTTTGCTTTGTTTTTTTTTGTTTTTCTTGTGCTGTTGAAGTTTCGTACACTGTTCAAAATGCATATATACATAGAGTAAATGTATATGTAAAGATTTCTTTATATTGTAATTGTCAACGTCCATTATTTGTACAGTGCTTTGGCAATACTGTATTTCATTATGGTCATGCCAATAAAGCTATTTGAATTTGAATTTATAGATATCAGCTATCATCTACCTTTGTTATGATGGAGCCTGACATGGGTACATCAATTAACAAATATATGCCTAGTTTGTATAAACTTTTTACACACAATTACATCCTCACTGCATTATTACAAGCAACTATAAGCTTCTGCATGACATGGGGTACCTGCAACGTCGTCAGCAAGGCATTCTGGACTTGGTTGGGCAATGGCAGTAAATTAGTCAATCCTGATAGAAGAAACAGGCCATGATAGGTTTCTACTCACCCTCTTGACTTCCTCGAGAGCAGTCTCTCCTCTCTGCTTACTGCGACAGGCCAGAATCACTCGGGCTCCTCTTTTAGCCAGATCTATGGCTGTAGTCTTCCCAATGCCTGTGTTGCTGCCTGGAGGTGCAAAGTGAGAGACACGGCTGATATGTGTTTTCTTTTGCAAGTCTAACATATGTGGAAACTGTAGCACTCAGAGAGCCCATACCTCCACCAAGGCTGCACAATCCTCTAAATGTGTTATTTTTTTACATAGTAGTTCCATGTTTATTGTTACCTATCTTTGTGTTTAGCTTTATGTCTATTTCTATCTATCTTCCTGGAGATGGTTCTTGTGTGTTTAACTGTGTGTAACATTGAGAGCAATGAAAAACCAGAGTCAAATTCCTTGTATGTGTACATACCTGGCCAATAAAGCTGATTCTGATTTTAATAATAGAAACAGTTACTACGTTTTTAATCTATATGGATACTGGATTTGGATCTGCTTCAAAATAGACATAGTGAAAGACGGTCACACAGATTTTTATGACTGTCCTGAATATTAAATCATAGGAAAGAAGAGCAAGGATGACTAGTGCCATTTTATTTCATGATGGAAGTTATTCCCAACCTGTTGGTGAAATACCATGAGATTTTTCAAGATCACTCAGAGTTGATGTGAAACTAAATGTGGTTGCAATTGCACAATGCAATGCAAGAGTTATGGCAGTTTATGCAGAGTAGGACACGCCTACAAGAATAAGACAACCACTTATAGGAAAAGTGTGTTGCATATCAAAAAACTACAACAACAAACTACTGGGGGGGTCATCAAAATATGTTATTAGGTTAAGCTTGGATAAATTAGTTGGAGTGTTTAAACTGTCCTAGTTGAGGTGTAGACAGTAAGCCAAACTCCTTTCACAACCACATGAGTCAGGATATAGCTCTTTTGCTCCGAACCTTTAGTGAAGACTCCCTGTGCATGAAGACATAAAACAGGGGTGAAACTGAAAGAATAAAGGAAAATATACAATACAAAATTACTGTCATGTCTTCTACATACAGGTTAATGTATAACAACATAACAAAGCAGGCCTGGTGCCCATGACATGTTAAACTTTTTGTTATAATTTGACCAATTTTTCCCATTTACAACCAAATTAAATGTAGCTACACTAAATAAAATCCAAAATATGAATTGAGAAGGAAACTTGACTAATTAAATTACTGCAATCACAGAGTAAACGTTTTAAGAATAAACTACGTACTTGAACGAATATCCATAAAACAGCAATATTACATTTCAATTCAATTCTTCTTAAAATCTTTATCTTTAGAAGCTCTTGAACAAAAACATTTTCAACTTACAGGCATTGCTTCTGCTAAGGAAACAACAGGATGGCATCGGATTAAACCCTGAGCGCCTGCAATTGCAGCCTCCAGCAGGACCATGTGGTCACTCTCTCGTTATTAACTTGCTGAACTTCTCCCATGTGTCTACACAGCAACTTAACCTTTCCCTGCATGAAACCAAAATACAGCAGGGGGCACCAAATCTAACACACAGCACAAACATATGTCTGGAGGGCAGGATACTCCCCGTCTGGCTTCAGTGGGGTCATGACTGACTACACACTTGACTACAGTAGTACTGCTAGTCCTCTTTTGGGAGAAGTAAAACAAACTCTGACACAGGTCTTTCAATTGTCTTTGGAGAGTCACTGACTGTGGTCTTTATTTCCACCTTGAGGACTCTCCCATCTCTTCTAGGGAAGGCAGAAGTGACCAAAGCCATGGCCACTCGTTGCATGCAACTTGGCTGACATGTCCTTCCTGTAGGTTTCTGAGAGCTGTAGTCCACTTTAGACGGCTCTGTAGAGTCGTAAGGTGCTGGAGCCTCCAGCAAGTCCAAAACTGGTTGGCGAGGGCTTGTACTTGTTTCTATTGTCCAGTTAGAAGGTTCTTGCCCACAAAGTCACCTGGTGGAGGGGGTACTCCAACATCCTGAGTGAGTATCATATCGGGTGTGTGATATGAATGGTGAACTTGGATTAGAGGCCTGGCATTCATAATTGCTGTAACCTCTGCGGCGAGGGTGCACAAGACTTCATGAGAAAGGGGAATGTTCTCCTGAAGCAGCATGGAGTCAAGGATTCTTCTCGCCGCTCCAATCATGTGCTCCCATGAGCCGCCCATATGTGGGGCATGTGGAGGCTTGAACTTCCATGTGTTGCCTTGTTAACTCAGGTATCTGTGCACACTAGTACCCCATCGGTCCTTTCCAGGTTCTATCTCCTCTATCAAATTTGTGCCACAGTCTGATCTGAGTTGTTTGCCAGGCCCATGGATGGCAAAGAAATGCCTTAGTGCGTTGTTGACACAACTTGAGGTGTCCATAGATTAAATTATTTCAGTGTCTGTCCTTGAACTTAAACAGCTGAACATCACTGCTCAATGCTTACTATGCACTTGGCCTCTCCTTGTACGTCTGACAGTTTATTAATAATGGACCAAATTACTATGTGTAATGAAAATAAGTAACTTGTACTGATGAAGCCACAGAGAATTATCACCAACTCTTTTAACTAATTGTTTTGGTTTTGCAGCCTGGAGTCATACTGGTTTGATTCACTCTCAGCACTCTCATCAACCTCATTTCCAGCAGCAGGCAGCTTTTTCCACTTAAAAAAAAGCTGTAAAACCCACTGTACACTACATGCCCAGTACCAAACAGCAGACAGACACAGTTAGAAAATAACGGTTACCTGGTGTAACCCCAGTTCTATGAGTATGTGCAAGGCCCTCTAACGGGCTTCGCTATTGGTTTATCTCCTCGAGGCTCCGCCTCGACACCCGAGTCAAAGTTCATGTACTCACCGACCAATCAGGGGGTAGCACCCTCCCTATAAAACCCCAGTACGCGCCTTGCTCGTCTCCCTTGAAGACTCAGCAACCGCCACCAGGACCAGCTGGGCTGGTAGTTAGAGGGCCTCGCATGTACTGGGGTTACACCAGGTATTTCTATGTCATACGTGCTCTGCCCTCTAACGGACTTCGCTATTGGTTAAAACCTAGGCGAAGGCCGTAGGGATGAGATGTACCCCCAGCTGGGCCCAACCCCGCCAAAAGCTAAACATCCATACACCCAGCAGGTCCTAGGTCGAGTGCCACCGAGGAGACTCGCACCGGCCTGCGACGACAGCCGCCAGACAGGCGTTGTCACACCGAACCTCCATCCGTACTAGGTGAAGGTTCCATCACCTATGCACCCAGCACAGCATGTAACACAGAGCTAGCAGTCACATCCGTCAGATAGGACTGCACAAAGGTAAAAGTAGAAGACCAGGAGGTGGCCAAGTAGATGTCTGCCACCGAGACACCCCTGAAAAGAGTGAACGAGGAAGCAATGCTCCTAGTAGAGTGCGCCCTCAGCCCCACCGGGGGGGGGCGCGCCCCATCGCCTCATAGCCCCCGCGGATGGCCGTGCAGATCCAATGGGCAAGCCGCTGAGAAGACAGTGGAGCCCCATGAGCCCGACCACCACAGCAAACGAACAGCTGGTCAGATCGCCTAAAAGCCACAGTGCGCTCAACATAGATGCAGATCACGTGCACCGGGCACAACGTGTGAAGACGTTCCTCATCTGAGGATGTGTGAGGTGGGGGAAAAGAAAGCCCTCAAGCGAACCACCCTGGACTGGAAAGAGGCGGTAATGACCTTCGGCCGAAAAGATGGGTTCGGACGCAGCTCCAGCGCTTCCCTGTCACCACTGACAGACATGCAAGAAGCATGTACAGACAAGGCACCCAGGTCCCCTGCCCTTTTTGCGGAAGTCAAGGCTAAAAGGAGCACCATCTTAATCGACAGGGCCTCCAATTCTGCCTGCTCCAAGGGTTCGAAAGGTGGGCCCTCCAGGCTGTCTAGCACCGTCTGGAGATCCCACTAGGTAACCAGGCATCGAGTAGGGGGCCTCAACCGATGAGCCCCAGGACTCTCTGGTACCACCACTATCATGGACAAATGCTGCATCCGGATCCTGTGGAGCAGCTGCATCATCAGCCTCAAGGGCGGGAAGGCATAACGCAGACCGAGGGGCCAACGTGGATGGGCCAATGCATCCACCCCCAGTGGGGGGGGCGTCCGTCAGCCTCAGGGAGAACGACAAAGGACACTGGGCGTTCTCTCTGCTTGCAAACAGGTCGGCCACCGGTTGTCCGAACCGCTGCCAGACCTGCGCTGCCACCCCCGAGGAGAGGCTCCACTCTTCCCACATCGGACCTCACCCGGGACGTCCTGTCTGCCCCCGTATTGAGGGATGCCGGGACGTAGCGAGATAGATGGCAATCGGCCCAGGTCAAGATAGACGACGTCAGTCTGTGTAGTGCTGGCGATCGAAGCCCCCCTTGCCTGTTCAGGTAGGCCACAGCCGTGGTGTTGTCTGACTGCACCATGACATGCCTCCCTCTGAGCTGCGGAGCGAAGTGGTGCAGCACCTTCTGCACCGCCGTCAGTTCTAGCAAGTTGATGTGACGGGAGGAGCTCGGCCACATGCCCCCCACACTGGCCTGGTTGAAGGTCCCGCCCCAACCTGCCAGGGAGGTGTCTGTGAACACTTGAACGTAATGAGAGACGCACCCTAGTCGCACCCGATGGCGAAGGCGAGAGGGAGAGTCCCAGAATATCACATCTCGTTGTGCCAGTACTGGAACACGGAGCTCGCGGCGCTTGTCGTGACGTGGGTGCAGCTGGAGCTGACTCAGCAGCAGACCACTCTTGCTGGGGTTGACAGCAAAGCCCAAGCGCGTGATGTGCTGAATGACCAGCGCTGTGTGGGCCTCGACCTCCTGTCTGGAGGCAGTGAGAATCAGCCGTATATGTAGGTCAGGATTCTCATACCCTTCTCCCTGAGTGGTGCCAGCGCCGTCTCCACACACTTGGAGAACGTGCGCAGGGAGAGGGAGTATACGAACGGAAGGCGACCGAACTGATAACATTGACCGTCCATCGCGAAGCGCAGGTACTTCCTGTGATGCTGCAGGATGGGGACATGGAAATATGCGTCGGTCAGATGGATGGATGTCATCCAGTTGCCTGGCCAAATGCATTCCAGAAGTTGCCTGATCGTTAACATGCGAAACGGCCTGCGCGCAATGAAAGCGTTCAACTCGCGCAGGTCCAAAATCGGCCTCAACCGCGCTTCTGAATCTACCGCCTCGCCCAATATCACTCTCTCTGCTGGAGGTTAGTGGCAACACTACAACGCGTAGCCCCTCCGCAGCGTTCTGTCCATCCACACAGAGAGAGGGCTGCAAAGGTGCACCCACGTCGAGTAGCGGTCCGTGAGTAGTAGGGCAACGGGATTGGCGGGAAGAAGTAGATCGGGCCCACCCGTACCGACCCTCCCGCCTCGGGGAAGGGCGGACGGGGGGCCCTGGCAGAAAGGGCCATGACGCAGCTAATGCTAACAACGAAGTAGCTGCCTCCCGAGTTCCCTCCTCCGGCGAAACAACCGCCGAGGACGATGGGGTAATATCAATATCGAGACCAGGCGAAGCCACCGAGCTTCGCCGTGGCCCGTAATGCTTACTGGTTTCTTCTTTCAAAGAAATAGTACTCACGTGAGGAAAGCCAGTCTTACACTCTGCTGCCGCAGCGTCATGACCGCCATCTTGCGTCCGGTTTATGAATGACTGCACATGGCACTCACCTCTGACGTCATCCACCAACATGGAGGGGTTAGAGCAAAAGTGGCGGTGACTAGTGCGCTAACCATGCTACCAGGGTTACGTGGCTCAACTTGAGACCACTTATGAACCCGCGAGGAACCCAGTGTGTGAATATAACGCACCCGTGATGACACTGTCTCACCACCATGGGTCGAGACAGCGTCAACAGCAAGAGCTACATTATGAGCGGCGCTGTTCTCCGGCCTACTCCCTACCTGGGTAGTATGCCGAAGAGAGCGGCGGCGACTAGCAAGCCAGTGACACATAAACAACTTATTAGCCTGCTTACTAATGGTTGATAACTCACGGCTAACAGCGCTAACATCTGAACCACACTGTGCAACAGAATGTGAAGTGCTGGAAGAAAACCTCACAGAGACCATACATCATTTATGCCCTTTATTCTTAAAATAATCTGCTGGGGACGGAGGTGCGCACCCAGGTGTTCCGACGCCCTCTGCGTGCTCTCCAAGTGCCCTACCATCGCCTGGATGTCCGGGCCAAAGAACGAGGCAGAGGGGAGAGGGACCCAGAACCGGACCTAATCCTCGATGGGGGGCACCCCCCGTTCCCACTCCCACCCCTCGACCATGGCACACCATGGCCGGGGGCTTTGAACCCAGGGGAGCGTTCCACTCCCGTTGAGCATGGCTGGGGGGGGCAGAGAAATAGCCATCCTGGTTGCCGCTGATTTAAACAAGCGCGGCAGGTCATCCATCGGGTAACGGTGGTCCGCTGGCGCCTTGTCCCTCTCTTCATCGTCGTCCTCCCTGAAGAGAGTAGCTCTTCTCAAACACACGACGGTCATCATCCTCGTCATAGTCCGCCCAAGACTAAGGCATCGGCGGTGCACCCCCCCTGCCAGCGCCAGGCTAGCACGGAGGGAACGGACAGCCTCAGTGAACCGTGCCTGATGCTCACAATCCTTCCTGGGGAGTGCGAGACAGTCGAGGCAGGTGTCGGCCTCACTCTGATGTCCTTGGCCCAAACACACGAAACAAGACGCGTGTGGGTCTGCCATCGACATCGGGGAAGCACACGAAAAAAACAGGGCTTGCTGGCCATCTTAACAATCCTTCCAAAAAACCATGGATGTATAAAAAGAACTGGATACAGCGGCGGAGGCGGGGCCCGGTTCATTCCCATGAAAGCTGCTCAGTGGCGCATGAAGCCAAAAAAGTTCGACTTCCCGGGTATAAAATTCCACATCGCTTCCGCATTCTTGGCCCATAGAGCAAGCGCACTAGCTTTTCCTTTAGCCCCGCCTCCCAACCGCTCCGTCTCAGGCTCACTCACATGAATAGCAGTCACTCTATAACTCTGGATTTGGCTATTTATGCATTTTACAACTTTTAGGACATAATGATTTAAATAAGGGCTATTTAAGTGTTCATACTGGCTAGTTGTTGTACCTCAAAAAAAATTATCCGCTGATTTACAGACGTCTCTTTCCCAATGTAAGTCTATGGGAAAAAGTCTCTTGGGGCCAGTGTGCATCACATGATGGACCCGGAAGTTGTAATTACACGGTTTGGCCACTATGTCAAATTGGCTTCAAAGCCTGGCGCTCTTCCTGGGGGCTTGCAAAAAACACAACTCCAACTAGACGCAACACTGGATGCTACCCCCTGATTGGACAGTGAGTACATGAACTTTGACTCAGGTACCGAGGCAGAGCCTCGAGGGGATAAACCAATAGCAAAGCCCGTTAGAGGGCAGAGCATGTACGACATAGAACTGATGAACATACACAACATAGCTAAAAGGAGAGTGACTACTGGATTTAAATTTGTCAGGAGGTGGTAAACACGACTCCAAATGAATGATAATGCTGCTGTGTCTCCTGGATGTGTAAACAGGCAACTGTTATAACTTTATACAGTGATAATATGTCAGATGTTCTGTTTAAATGTTGCTCCGCTGCCCCCAAGTGGGGAAAAAAGTAATCTATAAATGCAGCTTCGAGGAATGTATTCAATCTTTTCCACTCTGTGAACAGATAATAATTAAACTCTTAGGATTTTTAAATTATTTTAAAAGGATGATGAACCCAAACTCTTGGACACATTATTGTCTGTAAATGAAGACTTGATTTAAAATATATGTTTAAAAAAAAAAACATTAGAAAAATGAAATATCGTCAGGTTTTCTAGGCTCACTGCAAATAAAGTTGACGGGGGGGCTATAAAATGTGCTGTATGAGCTGTTTCTTAATGCCGAAGCTGTTGAATGTAGTGCAAGTCCAATCAATATACAGTCAGTGGATATGACTTCTGCCACCATGATAGCACAGAGCAGTTAACAAAACAGAACCTTTACTCACCGGTCACAATCACAGTTTTCCCATGCAGCTTTGCTGTGCTCGTGCACCGCTTTCCCTTCACCACAACATGACGGTAAATGTAAGCGATTCCTACAACAGCCAGGGCCAGTAGAAGGGTAGACATTGTTCGAACCTCAGCTGCTAACACTAGACTGGCTGCACTGAGGAAGTCAGAGCAAGTTTGTTTGAATGTGTGAGTCTCGATGAACAAACACACCCATTTCCTGCCTGGGCATGACAGTGTGCTCTCTGTTATCAGGTTACAGCAGACCGGAAGGACTGGGGTTGATAAAAGGCCTGGGACAGACCACGTGACTGAGGTTGAGTGGACCTGTTTGTTTAAGCAAGTTAGGATGATCTGTTTCAACTTTGTTCTACATTTGAAGCAGTACAAAAAGTGAAATCAAATAATGTGGTGCATCTTTGGTTAACAATTATGGACACTAGCACTTCTCCTCTCCCTCCATTATCCAATAGGAAATGTAGATACTGAGTTGCTATTTTAGCTGCTTCTTAATTTTACTGCATATAAAAGGATTTTATATGCTATGTAACTATATGATTGTAGGGTCTTTCCAATTATTCTGATGGAGTAAGTGTCAGGGGAGCTGCACTAATCAATATTTTTATATAAACAGTGGATCAAATGGGTAATGTGAAAGGTGTCACAGAGCCACAGAGAACTGTCACCAAAGAACATAGAGGAGCATGTAGTCAGGACTGCAGAAAGAATCACTGGTGCCAACCTGCCCTCCATTCAGGACTTACACATCTCCAGAGTCAGGAAATGGGCAGGAAACATCATTGCAGATCCATCACACCCTGGACACAACCTGTTCCAACTTCTCCCCTCTAGTAGGCGCTACAGAGCACTGTACGCCAAAACAACCAGACACAACAACAGTTTCTACCTACAGACCATCACTCTGATGAACAGTTAACATCAGTTAACACCAGTCACATAATGTCAGGAACAATCCCTGTACAATAACCCTGTGACACAAACTTCCACTGTATCTGTAAATTACATTTTCTTATTGCTTAAATACACAGTTTTAAACGTAAATATCAACAGTCAATCACAAATCAATGCACACTGTGCATACTGTATACAGCATAAGGTCAAATATTTCAGTGTAATGTTTTAAACTTGTTTCACTGCCCCGAAGTGGCATAAAAATCCATCAATGCAGCTTTCTGACAGCCACACGCAGGTCATAAACCAGCGTCCACCATCGACGTATGCTGGTGAATTGAGTGGAAACTGGACTGCTTATTTCCAGTAGAATATACTTTGTGCTATGTAATGTATACGTTTTAATAGCCCTCCTGGGGACGACTAAAGTTATTGAATTGAACTGACTGAAAGATAAATAATGTTGGGTACAATGAATGTCTTTCAGAGGGATTCATCTGTGCATGACACTGTGATGACGGATATGATGCAGCCCTGCTACAAGGCCCACTATTGGCTGACTCAGTGCTTGAGGGAGGGTATTTTGGGTAGACATGGTAGAGAAACGCATGTTTGAAATAGTAGACTGGGCCATTATGTATAAAATGTCTAAGAAATGGTCTTATTATGTTTCGACACTTTAACTTCTTAGTTTTCTATAAAGCTTTGTATAAAGAGGTAACTTTGATCAAAGTCTCAGTGTGATTCTTGAGTGCTGATTGCAGTGTTGCAAAATAAGACCTACCATCATATCCACCAACAACACCCTCCCTCAGGCACTGAATCAGCCAATAGCAGGCCTTCAGAGGTGACATATCATGGCTGCAGACTACCCATCATTCATTGTATCCCAGATAATATATGCTTCAGTGTATTGTAGCATGCAAGAAGACAGCTTATAAAAGATATTTCACTGATAGTTATGTTAACAATATCAATATATACTATATATCCTATAATACATGCAATATATGGGATATTGTTCATACAAATCTTAAATGTGTTAAAGATGGATAGTTACCATTTTAAATTAGAACCATCTGATGAGGTCCTATAAAAAGTTTGTATGTTAGTCTAAAACATGTTTAATTACCAATTGCCAAAAAGAAGAGTATAACCAGAAGGAAAATCACACCAAAATGCAATCCTTTGGTTGTTGTCATGCTGAATCCATCATATCATGAACTTTTTCATGTTGTACAGGTAGACAGGGCTGCGGTGGAATAGTCAAAACATTAAGTCCTATGTCTTTTCCTAAACCCGTTTCCTTGACCTCAATGGAAAATGTCATGAGGTCAAGGAAAGATGTGAAAGAGAATTCACGAGGACTTAGGAAAAGACAACCACGGTGCTAACTGCACTTCCACTTGGCTACGTAGTTATTATGGACATGGGTCTGCTGTGATCGCTTTAAATGTTGCTGCCGCAAGGAATTATGGGACGGCATTACCTCCTTTCCTTTGGTAAAGGATGGTCCAGTGTACCCTATGCTAAAGGAGATAAGAAAGGAAGCATTGAAGCACCTTTCCTTAGTATTTAGAGAATTCCACCAGCTCATCATGGCTGCCACTTAGATCCTTCCGGGTCATTAGGCACCTTCCTAAGCTAAAAAGACTGTTCCACCACAGCCACAGTCTGTCCCAATACCCTTTTATCAACAGCTCATCATGAATTTCCATATGTATGGAAAGTGTGTAGCTGCTACTTCTGCTGGTCACAACTCACTGAGGAGACTTCTGCACCTCTCATTTTGGGAGCTGAGATCAAGTCTTTATACTTGTGAACTGTTATGCACCTGACTTATTCTTAACTGTAAGAACAAGAGCAAAATTAAGTCACTTCTGATGAATTCCGATGACTAAACTTTTACTCGGAGTGGCTTTCTATATACCGACCCAGAAGTCAAAGGCCATGTTCAGACTGCAGGCAAAAGTGATCCAAATCTGATTTTTTTTGCTCATATATGACTCAGATGTTTGTTTTTTCTTAACAGTGTGAACAACACAAATCACATGGAATCTGATCTTTTCAATTCTGATTTGGGCCACTTTCATATGTGGTCCTAAATCAGATACAGGTCTGATATTTTGCAATGCGACCTCAGTCTGAAGTCATATCAGAATTCTTGCAATTTTTATGTCACTCTAGATCGACATTTGTCACAATTCCTCGCTGGCGGGAGTCACTCGGTGAACACAAACATTAATTAAACTAGAAAATGCATTTCCTGGAGAAAATGCAGTGCAAATGCTGAAAAGTCAGGAGTCAGGATTCGATACGCCGACCTTGAGGTTTAAACAAGATGTTTGGATATCTGATTTAACCACTCTGCCACTGAGCAGCACATTGCTACTCTTACTAGTGACACACCAATTAGAAACAGCTGCAGATGGGGTTTGAAATAGGACTGCTGCACTGAACACGCTGGTAGACAGATCTTGTTGTAGTAGTGGTAGTATTAAAGGCTGTAGTGGCTGTAGTAGTAGCAGTAGCAGCAATGGTAGTAGCAGTAGTAATAGCAGTAGCAGCCGTTGTAGCAGTAGTAGTAGCAATAGCAGTAGCAGCAGTACTATTACCAATAGCTGTACAGAAGCAGCAGTAGCAGTAATAGTACTATTAACAATAGCTGTACAGAAGCAGCAGTAGCAGTAATAGTACTAGTACCAATAGCTGTACAGTAGCAGCAGTAATAGTACTAGTACCAATAGCTGTACAGAAGCAGCAGTAGCAGTAATAGTACTAGTACCAATAGCTGTACAGAAGCAGCAGTAGCAGTAATAGTACTAGTACCAATAGCTGTACAGTAGCAGCAGTAGCAGTATCAGTAGCAAAAGCAGTATTAGTAGCAGTATTGTTATTGTTCTTTTGATCATGCGGGTCAGTTCAGGACAGTGACAAGTTCACAATGGAATCTGATATAGGCCACATTTAAAAAATATGTGAACAGCCAAACAAAGATCCGATTTGTGGACCCAAAGTGGACCCACAAAAGCCTGGAAATAACAGAAAACACAGATCCATTGAATTTGTTCTTAGAAAATCTTTCTGTATTTACAGGTTTGAACAGACAAGCAGGTACAGACAAAGAGTGCTTATATACAGAGCAGCACAAGATGTTAAAATGAGTGCTAAAACAATACCGTATTTACAGATGGACTACAGCGGAAAGTACAGACTAAGAACAAGTTTTATCACAAAACTTCTGGTACTCTACACAGTATCACAAATTCCATGAACTGTACAGTTAAAAACCAAAAAATGGTGAATCTACATGAAATCCAATGTTTCTCCAATTGAGAGGCACTGAATTATATATATTTACATTATATATACATATAGTGTATAAGCATGTATGTTTTCATACATATATAGCTACCTGTGGTGCAAAAGCAGCAAAAGAAATTAGAATGTATGGAATTTTTTCAGTACTACAAAATAAAAGCTTTGTGCTAAATGGGCTGACTGACAAAACAATGTTACACCATACATACTGGCAAAAGAAAAATTTTCAGTAAATTTTCAGAAAAATTGAGCGTAGGTAAATAATGTTTGCTCAAAGTCCTAACGGTCTGAAGTGAACAGAAGGTTACTGTCAGTCATTCAAAAACAGAAGAGATTGTCAATAATACTTCAAGTTCATGCAA
The DNA here is from genome assembly GCA_008360985.2 of Macquaria ambigua. Lineage (NCBI taxonomy): Eukaryota > Metazoa > Chordata > Actinopteri > Centrarchiformes > Percichthyidae > Macquaria > Macquaria ambigua. Next base: position 139,241 of record VMKM01000795.1, read on the forward strand.
AGATATAAACCATTAAAAATTAAAAAAGAAACTTTTCCCTGTTGACCAACCAGCTGTGCAGCTTTCCCTTCATTGTGACTTGGAAGGTGCAAAACAAAAGGAGGGAGGGCGGGGCTTCCTGTGCGGGTTATGGAACAGAATTGGCGTGCAGTACGGGCACTTGGTGGGGAGGGACAGTCTCAGTGTCAGCCTCATCCTGGCTGGATGGGCTGCTCACTATGGCAGTGTTGGGTGGTGGTGGTGGTGGCGGCGGTGTGAAGGTGGTGGTGGGGCTGGTACTGGTAGTGGTGCTGGCTGCGCTGCTGCTGCTGGGGGTGGTGCTAGTGCAGCTGGCGATCTGCTCCTCTTTCGGCTGCTTACTGGCAAACTCTGTGATGCTGAAGACGAACTGGAGGCAGCCCAATTTGATGTAGCTGCCATGGTGGAGCAGGGCCGTGCCCTCCCAGCCCGCCCCGCTGCCTCCGATCAGGCTGGAGCTGCTTGCCTTACAGCTGCACAACAGCTCGGAGCCGCCCTGGGGCTGGCTGCTCATCACTCCACCAGTCGGCAACAAACCCACCACAGAGGGGGGGCCCTTGTCATCCTCCCGCTTCTTACTGCGACCTGCACAGAGAACACAGGGAGACATTTTAATTTTCATTCATGTGAAAAAGAATGACCATGATTAGCAGATTTGCTTATGACAGTCAAGTATGACCCCTGAAACATTCGCTTTGAGTTCAACTAAAATCATATTGCAATTATTTTGACAGATATTGCAATATGAGTCACGATTTTAGTGGGAATGGTAATCCTTGCATTCATTTTCACTGAAAAAGATCTAAAAATGATGATGATGTGATTTTTGCTGGGGGTCTGTACCAAATGAGCATGTTCCCTTACGTCTGGAGAATATGATTTGTAGGCCGGGGCATCTCTGTAGCACCACAATGCTTCATTTATAAAAAGGTATGTTGAGACACATTTTACCTTTGTCAAAACATTGCAGCTCCTGTGATTTGGATATTGCACTGGGCCATATTGCGATATTGATGATATTTCGATTAATTGTTCAGCCCTAGAGGCGACCACGTGGTAGAGTTCACAATGGAGAAAAATTTAGTTTTAGTCAGTGACATCTGATACACTACTTGTCTTGTAAAATAGTAGATGGTAACTATGTACTCAAACTTAGTTTTTAGCTGGTAAGCTAACTAGCCTGCTAGTTGAACTGTCGCTTTTTAGTGTGTTTGGTTCCTTAAGCTAGAATTACAATAATGGGTGTAACTGGCAGGCTCAAAGTTTAACCGTATAAAGCCAGTAGAAAAGTCAGGCCCGATAAACACGAAAGTCTGAGACTTACTGAGTTTTAGTATAATTCAGTTTAATTCACTTAACAGGTTCATTTGAAATTCATTTCTAGGCAGGTAATGTTTATAATCCAGGATGTACTGATCTAACATGTTTTCCAGGATCCAGTGTTCATAATTCAGTATTTTATGCAGTATTAGTGTTTGTGGATGTGTTGTACGGCTTCCACCACCAGGTTGTGCCTTTGAGTACAGTGAGAGAGCTTTACAGCACAAGTAGAAGAAGAACAACTTCCTCTCTTGTGTTCGTTGCAGTAGTTAGCACAAAGCTAGCAGAGAAAATATGCTGGCGGACTTTAAGCAGCATATATTGCTTTGCTGTGGTTGTAAAGGGCATATATAAAGAAACTGCAAGTTATACCACAGCCTCAGCATCGGCTTGAGTCTCTGGCTGCAACATGACTATTCTGGTACAAACATTTACCCGCCTGTGTGGGGGATAGGCTTCCGAGATTTACTCGCCAAACGGAAGAACTACCCGCATTTGGCACGTGGTGGGTGTTAATTTTGGACCCTGCTGGGACCACTACAGAAATTGCAGATGAACATTTAATATCCAGGAATTCACATTATAGACACTGCCACTGACTATCAGTGTATCAATTTGGCAGCAATATAGCACACTGACCATACATAGTCCAGCCATATACAGTACTAGGTTTCGACCTGGTCTTGTTCTACAGTGGGGCCAATATACCCAAAAAAAAAAAAAAAACTTGTGGGTTTCAACAGTGTCCATTGGCCCCCTTGGATTGGATGGAAAGTTAGCCCCCAGATAAGCTGATTGGCTGTATGTTGAAGCACCTGATTGAGGCCTGTGCAGGCATGTTGGAGTGCCACCTGGAGGCAGGGAGGCCCACAGAGCACTGTTCAAATCCACTCTGGTGCCTCCTAGCACAATTGTTTGCACAACATTTGTAAAATTAAAGTGCAACTCCACCCTCAAAATCATCTAGAACCCTCTCTCCCAGCATATTTAAAAAATGCAACAAGTGAGGGAACAACAACTGTAGGGGGCGTGGCCTCGTGACTACATAGTGTGTGGGTCAGGAGACATGGGGGAGACGGACTGACTCTGATTAGAGTCTTTTTTTAAAAATATTTATTTCATGACGTAGACAGGTCCCAACCGGTTGACTCTATGTCAGCATTGGCCTCACAGATTCAGGGCTGATTTAAAACAGCAGATGGCGTGCTGAGCCATTTTCAACTCATTAAATGCAGATTTTGATCAATTTGATAAGAAAGCGCTAACTAAGTGTGTGAGAATGAGATGCACTCACGAATAATGCCTTGGACTTTGGCCACCAGGCCGCTGGGTGGAGACGGCGAGGCTTTCTCAGAGAAGTCACACGAGTAGAGTACGTTGTCCACTGTGGTGCCGTGCTCGCTGTAGTTGAGCAGCTCATAATGCTTGGTATTCTAAAAAGGGACACAGACCATTGACACCATGTCCAACAACAACAACAAGAGTACTTCCATGTGTTTAGTAGGCAGAGGTGGAGAACTGTGGTACAGTAAAATAACATACTTCTACATGTAAGCACCACAGCAGTTTAAAAGCCCTTACCTCATCATAGAAAATACAGGCGTGCTTCCCCGATATGTAGTTGCAATGACCATAGTTTGTAAGGCACACGTCCATGTCAGCACCTTTACAAAAAACATTAGAAAATAGTGAGTTATAGTTTTAAGGCAAAACTCAATAATGACCATCTAAGACAAACTTAATGCTTTTGTGCAATGCCACACCTCTATAGAAATACATTGCTGCGACTTTAGTCTCATATTGGTCTAAATGTTATTTCAAAAACTGTTCCAAGTGAGAAAGGGGAAAACATTAGTACACAAAACAAAAACAAACAAACAAAAAAAAACACGGGTGGGTATTGTTTGATATACAGTACCCAAGTTCAGGTACAGATACCAAAACAATACTTTTTTTTGATACCTTACTTTGAAAAATACAAAAGATTTCTACAAACCCCTTTCTTTCATTCTACAAAGGAAGCCAAAGTTGTTACATGTTGTCTAAACCAGTACCCCCCAAATCTTTAACAGGATAGGAAGTACATAGTTCTGCTACACACATTGTTAATTTTTTTTTTACTTTTCTGTGATCTTTTCTTCTTTATTGTGAATACTGGATAGTTTTACCTCTTCAAGCCTCTAAAAACTGTTCCAATGAGAATGGCACTCTCGGGTTGAACTGCTCACAACTCATAGACGTGTAAAACCCAACTGTCCACAAAATGCAGCTGGGTGAATGTTTTTGAAGTCAATGTGATACAGTCAGCATGTCTTACCAGATCCTATGTATAACGTCCTATAGCACATGCTGACAGCTCCTCCCTTTCCTGTCAGAGGGTAGAAGACAGCTCGGGCCTGCACCTTTTTCTGACCTGGTAGGAAGAGGTTCGGGTTTTAAAGTTCAGAAGATTAGACGTGGCGATTCCATTCTAATTCATCGTAACAGTAAAAAAAAAACACTTGAAGCAACAAGAAATGAGATGTGGACAACAGATTGAAAAGCTGTGTGACAGAGGTTAGCAAGTGTCTTACTGTCAGGGTGGGGGGATGGGGTTTTGGGGGCAGCACTGGTGGCTGGGGGAGGCGGAGTGCTGGGCTCTTTGGGGGGGAAGAGCTGCTGGATCCTCTGCCAGGCCAGGGTCTTGATCATCTCTGCATCCAGTTTGTCCAGCTCAATCCCTAAACACACACACACAGGACCATTAGAAGGTAATTACACCGTCAGTTTGCTCCATCACAGGCGTGACATTTCAACAATACCACAATGGTTCAGTACTGTCACACTCACCTCCATCCTCGCCTTTTCCATCTTTCATGCAGCTGGACAGGTTAGCGATGGAGGAGAGAGTGCTGGGCAGCAACGAGTCCATCAGCCCAGGACCAGCCTTTGTGTCTGTAGAGGGGAACCATGCAGGGACAACATGTGGTCAAAGAAGCGAGACTGATCCGGAGGACTGCTCATGAACATTTGACTCGATGGGAACTTTATTCATTCATTTATGTACAATAACCTATTTTAAACTATATATCAAGCTACTTAAACAAAACTTCCAAACTCTCATTTCAACTGCAGTACATTCAGCTCCATTCGTTTTCTGTTGTTCACTGATTTGTCACATCACACTGTTGTTTTGCTGTGACACTTGAAACAGCTGGAAAGGCTATGGTCTGCTATAAAGAGTTGACAAGTATCTCAGTGAACGTGGAGAGCAATGTATCAAAAATGACCACAGACTTCAACATGTCAAGACTCTGTGCTGCTGTATTACAGTATTAAACTGTACAGGCGATTGGTATTGAATCCACCTTATGTAACTCAACATTTTTTGTGCCATTTAAGTAACAACTGAAAGAATTAGTGTTTTTTTACAATCATGAATGTCTTTGCACAACTTAAGCCTGGCTGCTTATTGCTGTTCAGGTGGACTTTCATTTCCCAAAACACATCATCAAACATTTACATTTTGCAGACTAAATAATGAAAAAAGAATGGGTTTATCAATAAATTAATAACTCATTAGTTGCTATACGTTAATGAATAAAAACTGCTATGATGTTAAACAATTATTTTTGCAATCCCTAGAGAACCTCAAAGGGACCTGGGAAGCCAATCTGTGGTGAGCATGTCATTGGCTCAGGAATGCGTACCTGGAGTAGGCGATGACGAACCCAGCTTGGTGGGGTCGTGCTCCTGCTTGCCTTTAGGTGGCATGTCCGAGAGGGCACTGCTGGTGATGGAGTAGGAGGGTTTTTCATCGCTGCTCATACAATCCTCCTGGAGCTCCGTCGGTCTCCTGTGGTTCTGCTGGCCGCTGTGGGGCCAGATCACCAGGGCACTGGAGCAGTTCTTCTGAGTACAGGCCTCTGTGGAACTCTCAGGCTCCTTTTTAACCGTTTCTGCTCCTATGTGGTTCACCAACCCAGAGGCAGGAGCTGGGTCTGGGGGTGTTGTACTGGGCTTCAGTCTGTGCTGCAGCTCGGCCTGCCTGCAGGAGTCTGAGGCGCTCTTACAGTCTACAGGTCCGTTGGCTTTGGGAGGTTGACACTCCTCTGCTAGAGGTCTGTTGGGTTTTCTACAGTTCTGACATGGTGTCATGTTGCATTTACAAACACCCAGCTCTGCTAGGGTGCCCCTTGAAAGAGAGGCCCCCTGGGGGTCATCGGGTGTACTGCAGGGTTTCGAGCAGGGGTCAGGGGAAGAAGTCCTTCCTAAAGAGGCCTGAGTTTTCATGTCCTCTGATGTTACACATGATTTAGTACCGGCTTTCTGCTCAGAAAGCCACTCTGCTGACGATGTTACCGATGACAGGCTGGATGCTGTGGATGAAGCCTTCTGCTTGATGGATAGGTGTCGCATGATGCTGCACTGGAGGGCGATGACATCCTGAAGCCACTGTTCAACACAGGAGAACCAGGTTTAGAAGCAACCATCAATTCTTTTTAGACACCTGTCCCACCTCAGGGTGTCTACATGTATTAGCAAGTTAAATGGAAGACTTTAAGCCTTTTTAATGCCACCGTTTGATTATATTTAAGGCCAATATTGCAATCAAAATAAACATCAAATGTGAAAATATAGGGGTACTCTTCTGAGTAAATACATATATTGTCAGTTTAGAATTATAAGTAAGACAAAATGACAATAACTGGTTGAGTTTGAAGAACATTTGTCCAAATATGTTTATTAGTGTGAAAAAATATATTTGTCCTTAATGATATTAATCACTACAATTGTGTTACAGCCAGAGTCTGAAATAAAGCTATATCAAGGTAGAATGCCAGTTTCTATGCTGAAAGTCATTTAGACCTCTGTATTATTATTGTGATTCTGTTTTATAGTTTATACATGGCTTTTAAATAAAAAGGTAAATGCCATCCTGTCCCATTTAGCCTACAGACAGTATGTTGTCATAATGAGTCTAGTCAACTTCCTGGTGTAGATTGGACTGATGATTGCCTCACTTTTTACAGCTCATCTTTTGCACAAATATTGGTGGAGTTGGACAATTATTTACCCGGCATATTTCTTACACATTATTTAGCCAATATCAGTCCTTGTACTTATGTTCTGAATAGTGAAAGTTGATGGGTGCAATGACATGAATGAGACTTTCTCTGATATAGTGAAGATTAACGGCTGAACAGAAGCACTGGAGAAAGGGTTCAAATTAGGTAGAAAGTAAACCCACAGAAACTGGAGTGTTTGCAGGTTAGCTTAGCTAACTAGCTAGCTCCTCCATGCCATCACATCCAGACAGATGCTACGGTGGTCACCAGGGGACAATGTCTGGGAATTGCAAAAACCTGAAAGACTGTAACAGGATAACAGAGGCATTCAAATTCAACTCTTGTTGATTTCGCCAAAGATTAAATGTACAGGCATTTTGTGCTTGGAGTGAATTTTAGACCATGCTTACAGCATTCAATAAATAAATATTTAAGACCTTCCCAAACGGAATTTAAGGTTGGCCAGCACCCTGTGTGGTAGCTCGCTGCCATCGGTGTGTGAGTGTGTGCCTGATGTTGGCGTAAAAGCTTTAAGAAAGGCTTTTCCTCTGCCTACCTCCTGCTGCTCAGCCTCTGTGGTGAGGTGCTTTGAGGGCTGACGGTCGGGAACGCCACTACACACCAGCTCCAACTGGCGCACCCCAGCAGGAAGCAGCATGGGGGGAGGATTCTGGTACTGGGACTTGATGGCATCTGGCACCTGAGTCCAAACAGTGATTGTTAGAAATAACTTCATCACTTTAACTCCAATTGTCCTAACATATTCTAATGTCTCTGAATGAACAGGGTATCGCACATGGGGATAGAATGTCAATGAAAAGTGAATTTTATCTTGGTTAGCAAGAGGAAACCAAAACATGATTAATACACAAGCATCTATTGTAAAAGATAAGAATTATATATTTAGTTATTGCCTGAATCTTTTATCCCCACCACTATCTGTGCACCATTGGCCTGTCTTAACAATTCAGAGCTGACCACACAAAAACTATTTAGGACACCCCTTCCAAGGCTAAACCCCACCCTGAAGACAGAATACAATATGCTACCATGAGGCTGTCTACACCCCCACACTGAGGCAGCCAGTCTACCTTGATGGTCTTCTTGTTGTGCTGGTGGGTGGTGCGCCGGTTGGGTGCGTTCTGCCGATGAACTCTACGCAGGAAGTCCAACTTGACGGCGTGCTGGGACATCCTGTCCTGGAACTGGTCAAAGAGCTGACAGCGGCTGGACAGGCTCAGGCTCCTCTGGTTCAGCTGGACATTAGACAAACATTTGAAAACTAAGAATTCTGTTGCACCGTCTTGGCTGAGACAAACTAAAACAAAAAAAAAACATGGCAAGAATAAAAGATTTACTCTGAGCCAAAGCTGTAACTCTTACCACTAAGTGCTCAACATGGTTTGGACACATCCATTTGCCAGCAGGTAAAGCTGTGAGTGGAGGGTCCAGACAGTCCATGTGGAACAGAAGGGGACAGTAGTCACACTGGATCAGCGGAGCCAACCTGCAACTCCTGTGAGAGGAAATACAAGGAAATCAGTACAAGATATGAAACTTTCCAGGTCTGTGTGTACATCTTTGGATATACTGTAATCTGGTAGCACTGACCTGTTGCATGAAAAGCAGACTTTGACTGGTAGAGGGACCAGACCATTGGAATCTAGTTCATGCTGAGGCCTCCTGAATGGCTTTCCTAGTAGCTCCTCTTTTCTTCTCCGTTTACTGCTGCCTAGAAATCCCAACGAGACAGGAACATTTGAGAAACAATCAAACACAGATATCCTTATGCTGTCATGAGGCTGAACTGCCCACTTCATCCCAGGACACATTTTGTAAGCAAGGTGCAGTACTTATATATATTATATACCGTTTTTATATCTACTTTCCACAACTTGCCTCATCTACTTCTAGTTTGGTTTCTGGAATGTCAGACTTTCACCAAGAAGGGGTGTTTACAGAGTTTCTCAACCTTGGGCCCAGGATCCAACAATTGGTCACAATTAATTGCCATTTCTATAAAACCTATTTGGAGCTTTTATGCTCTTGAAAATTAAAAAAAAAAACAAAAGTACACCAAACTCTGATTCACAGGTCATTAGTAATTTGGGACCTAAAAATAGGTTACCAGGCCACCAATTTCACCTGTTGTTAGACTAGAGGGTGGATTCGGACAAAAATGTGGAAATGATGTTCGAGTTCGGTCACATCATACTTGACATGGTGCTGACCTGGCAGTGCAGTGGTACAGGTGAGTTCGCTGGGTAGCTGGAACTGCGTAGGGTTTCTCTCCATGGCGGCTGCTATGAGCAGCTGAAAGGGCCTCTTGAGGAGGCGTGGTGTCGGAACATTTAGCGTAGCACCCTCAAGCTCTGCGCCCTGAACTTCATCCTCGGGCTCTGCTGCCTCCTCCTCCCCATCGTTCTGCTCCTCTGAGGGGGTTGGGGTGGACGAAGTGTTGGAGGTGGGCGTCCCGGGACGGCTGCTCGGCCTGCTGCTGGTCCTGCGGTCCAAGAGGCGTACCTGGGCCACACGTAGACCAGGGCCCGCTGCTCCAGCCCCTGGAGGCAGGCCGTCGAGCCGCAGCGGCCCGGCATTGAGCTCCAGCTCCACGGCCGGGGACACAGAGCGTTTAGACGCGGACCTCTCCGGGAGGCCGTTGGTCTGTTCTGACTTCTGCTCGCGCTTCTGACGGCAGTGATCAAAGACCAATCAGAATCAGAATTGAGTTTATTGCCAAGTAGGTTTTCACATACAAGGAATTTGCTTTGATATATTGGTGCATAAATTAGCATAGTAAAGAAAAATAAAAAACTATATAAAATAAAAGCAAATAAAAAGCAAGTACTGTAAAAAAAAGAAAAAAAAAAAAGTAACTCAAGAATACAAACATAAAATCAAAATAAAATAAAATAAGAAAGAACTGTACAATATCTTTTATGAAAATGAAGAGCTGTACAGTTTGTGCAGGATGTGCAAAATATTAACCAAAAGACAGATTTCAGTCCATATAGCATACAAATACTTTTCTCTACATTTCAACAGCAGCATAATGCTAACATTAGTGGAGGAGTGTGTGATAGAGAAGACCTGCCACTCACCTTTTTTCGAACGTTGCAGCGATGACACATCCATTCCCCTGGGGGAAGCATTTCTTCACTTAGAGGTGGGTTGCTGTGATTAGAAAAGAAAACACAAATCATCAGTGATCAGGTTGATATTTCATGCAGGCAAATTAATAAACATTATCATTTAACACCCATCTATGCAGTCACAAAATTATGCTTCACAATCACGTTGTCTCATTTCATGGGAGGAAGAAAACGTCGATTAAAAACTCTAATTTAAAGAACTTTTTTTAACCATGATTATAAATACAAGACGTATCTTGTTATTGTGAAAATGTTACACTGATTTTCTTATTGGTTTCAACCATATTCCCATCCAACATTCCATCATTGCTGAAAGCTTATGGTGATTTCAATTATATTTAAATACACATTCAAAATTACAAAAACAGGACAACTACTTTTTAACACTATAAGCATTAACAAACCAGTTACCACTCAGCTAGTAAACTTAACCCCCTCTGCCTCCATCTAGTGGACTGACAATTGCATTACATTGAAGAAAATGCCTGACAATGATGTGCAAAGTAATCTCAATTTCCAATTTGTTAACATTTGTATTACAACTGCTGAAACAAGAATCATCCATGAGAAAAGATTCAACATATTCCAAATGACTATACATATAACAACAATAATTATACATTCTCCAGTTAAATGACCATAGCAAATTTCACCATTATTCAAAGTAAAACATGCTACGACCTAGAAAGGATTTTTAACAAAATGCTGTCATGGTAAAAGCATCCATGTGCCAAGTGGTTGACTGAACAGCAATGAGTTAAGGAGGGCAATATCATGATTGGTTTATAAAGGGACAGGACACACCTGAAGCCAGCCTAAATTCTCCCATAGCCAAGCAAAGATGATCAAAAGTTACCCTGTGTAATACTGCCTTTAAGATTAAGTTTCTTCCCCATATGCAGTGATATGAGATCACTACAAATTGTGAAGATGAAGCCATTCACAGGCATGACCATATATGGATAAAACGTTTGTGTTTGGTCGTTTCCAAGTGACAGTCTGAACTCAACTTTCCCAAATGCCAAAGTTAAAATAATCATGCAAGCAGATGTTTAACTGAGAGCCATGCAAAGCGGCACCGGAGAAATGCTACAATGGGACGACCTTTGTAATGTCCACAACAAACACTGCCATGCCGCCACTCCATCTCAGCAAATGACAAAACATTTCGTCCATGTTGTTTATGAACGCCTTTTTTCTCAAAGCTGAATTTTAAAGGTTGGTAAGATGGCGGTGGAATAGAAAAAGAGAGCAGTGAGGTCGCCATATTGTAAACAGAGGCAGTATCGACTCCATTTTTAGCAGCAGCGGCTCCACTGGCTGCAGCCGCGACAGGAGGGGAGGACCGACTGCAAGCTAATTCTAGCCTCTTTCAGACAAGGCTACATGTTTTTTTAGCCCCTGTACGTCTTATTAACGTACCTTTTCGGAGACAACAATGAATGAAATGATGCTCTCTGTAAACTCCGCAATCATACGTCCAACCATATCTAACGAGACACCACATATCTAACAGCACATATTCTCCAAAGAGTGAGGAAACATAACGGTTAGCTTTAAGTTACTCGACACCGAGATAGATCAAATTAGCAGCTGCTCTCTTTGCTCACCAAACTGTATTTAATAAACCTCTGATTTAATGCTCACTCGCCTTTAGGTATACCAAAAATACGTTTTAATGTATTACTAATGTGTGCTGGTGAATTCGGCATTATCTACTTCACAAAGTGCTACACAAGGCTCACTACCGCCCTCCTCGGTTCAGTTGTATGGGAAAATACAGTGCGAATATGAGGGGAACCACCGATTGTTGCAGTTGAAATTTCATTGAAATAACATTGGCTTTGTGAAGCAGATATGTGCTGGACAATAACGACTGGTGAAATCTCTAAAATAAATAAAATGTCTCTGCAGCACCAAGAACAGAAAAACGTAACTTCATCAGGGGAACAACCCTCGCTGAAGTTAGCATTAAGCATCTAACGGAGACTCAAAGTTACAGCCCCTTGTCTGCTCTACACTTGTATACGCTTAGTATGCATTACTTGTTCCTGTGCCTCTTCCGTTCAAATAACTGTAACTTACCAGCATTGGAGGTGGAAGGCTGCAGGACAGTGGTCGCAGCACAACAAGTCTCCCCCCTCCCGGCAACTATCGCAGGTGTCGTGGTTGGTGGCCCTGCCGCTCCTCCGGACGTCTCTCACCAACTTCCGACTCCTCTTCTCTACCTCCTCGGACTTCGGGGGCGCCAACAGTGTTTGGATTTGCTATAAAAGTAGTTCAGCTGTTTAGTGTGAGGTCACGGCTGCCCTGTCTGATAGTTAGTTGACAGAGTTGGAAAATAATATGCAGCTTTGAGCCCGCTGTGCCATTCCATGCTAAGCTTGGGGAGAGCGGTAACGTTAACTTGTGGCCTCCATTATCAACCCAAACTATTAGCTAGCCGAGAAATGCTTGACAGCAGGCTATGGTGGTCTGATGATAACGGCAATGAATATAATGGAAAGGACTTTAAAGCGTTAGCAATAAGGGTATATTTCACTTAATAAAGGCCTTCGAGCAGAGCAACCTCACCTCCATTAAGCCCCCAGAGGTATCCAAATCGTACACAATCGTCGGGGTCTCCATTTTGTCCCACATTCATCCAGGAGCAGACGCTGCACAAGGAATTTGTGATACAAATGCCTACCGGGCACACAACTATAAGAGTAAATCCCGCAATAAATTTATTTTTCCAAATGTTTTAGACCAGCGGATGGCTGGCCAAGCGATGCTAGCTAACTAAGAGCTAACTACGAAGGCAAGACGTCAACCACTCAAGGTTGTGAAGCTAGCGGGCTCACTAGCTTGTGTTGTGGGCCCAAAAAGACAACAAAAATCAACGATAACTGTGTAATTAAAACGCTGGCTTCTTAGCACGACTTTTTATGTGCTGCGACAAGCCTCCATACAGTATTTTATATCAAGAGACTGTTGCTGTTAGCTACAAAATCCATCTGCGGCCTAGCTGGCCAGCCATGATTCTTGTTTCTGCTCCTGCAAAAAGGAGCCTTGTAAATCTGCAAACCCTTCCGCTCCCATTGTCAACAGAAGATGTAGCCGAAAAATACAGAAGGACGTTCGGCGTGGCGCGGTCCAATGCACGGTTTCCGATAGCGTTCGGAATGTATAATCCTCAAATCAGGTATGTGGAGATGCAAATTTGGTTGATGTTATTGTTGTGAAAAAGGCTGTGCATCTACACTGGCTGCTAGCAACATCCTCGACCAGTTGGCGCAACCGCGAACCGCCGTACGCGCATGCGCATTCGAGCGGCTATAGATAATGAGGATGCATACATTGTTACAAGGAACGAATCGATAGTGTACATTGTATCTGGCTACTACAATTGTACCAGAAATATGCTAATATATAGGCCTATCACTATCCCTGTCACAGTCTACTTCTGCTTGTAGCCAGTATTACTGTCTCCATACTACTGCTGCTACTGAGAGTAATATTAACTGCTGCTGGTATTGATAGCCCTCTTCCTAACGGACGTTACTGATGGGCCTACCTCTTTCTCAAAGTATGCTATTAGCTTCCGTTTGAATTACCTACCTCTGTTGCCAGCAGCTTGCACTTTTACCAGTGTTACTGGTCCTAAAATGACCATTTTCAGCTTCACTGTTGCACTGGCATAGCTACTTATGTCACAGTAGTACTGTTTTTACAACTGCTAACACTACTACTACTGTGTCTGCAACTAAATATTACTACTAATAATAGGACTGGTATTACTACAAATATTTCCACAACAATTAGTACCAGTATTGCTACTGTTACTACAACTACTACCACCACAACCATTACTAGCAGTACAGCTTCTGTCTTCTGAGTATGTTATTGACATACATACTAGACAAAAATATGCAGAATGGGAGATACATCATAGGGCAAAGTGATTGAGCAAAGGAATTTACTAAGCAAAAATAACTAATTTTTTAACAGCAATAGCAAAACAGCCCTGAAGTGTGTACATTTGGGTGTGTATGAGGGTGTGAATGGAAGGTTTTCCATTCTCTGTAATAACAGGCTGGAAACATGGAGCAGATAGGGTGTTTCCAGTTGGCATTAATGACCCACCTGTACAACAGTGAGGTGAACCAGTAAGAACACTGCTGAACCAGTAGCACTAGGGGCTATCACAAAATATCACCTTGTAACAGTTCTGTATATCATCAGATATACCCATCAAAGATCATACAGAGAGATGATAAGATTATGATAAACATTAAAATGACATTCAACAGTTTGAGTCTTCTAATCAGAATACAAACACCCAATTCCTGGTGGACTGCATCAAAAACTATTCCAGATAATCCTGGAGACTAAGGAAAAAGTACAAATTGTATGCTAGTTTGTATAAAATTATGCTTAAGCCACATCCCTTACTCAGGGATGATGGGTAATTTGTAGCCCTTGCCAGCAGAGGGAGGCAGCGATCTGTTGTGTTTGAGTAGTTGGCCAAATAGATTCTCATCATTGAATTTTGTAGTTTTATGATCACCTCAGGCAAGTTTGCTCAGGTAAATGTGTAAATGGAAACATAAAAATGGCCACATTCAGATATATAATGTTGGCTTTAATTTATTTGAATCCAGATCAGTGTTATTAGCCTTCACAAACCTATGTCCAGTTGAGCCCCACACAACAGGTCAGAACGTCACTGAGTCAAGCGTTACAGTTTGTTGAATTTAAAACTGGAATTTTCAATGCTCACAAGTTCTATGATAATAATAATAAAAAAATATTGGACACTTGAACACTCTTATAGTTTAAGGAGGATTTGTGAATGTGGACACTAAGCTTGTTATTGGCCCTACTGACCACAGAGCCAGGTTAGTGTGGTCTGGAGTTTCCTGTTGATTAAAGCAAAACATGAGTTGCTGGCACAGATGACCCCTTCTTAACCTGCTGCTGCCAACATATCTGATGGAAAATCAATTAGTCTTGGTTTAAATCAAGTATTTTAAGAGGCCCACAATGTCAACTGCATGAGCATATTGGCATTTGAAACATTGAGTCATTTTGTCCAGCGTTAATGCAATACATACTCAAAACATGGTAAAAATACACAATTGTGACATACAGGCTTTGCCTTCTTCATTAGGACAAAGCTGTCTACGTGGGACACCGCAAAAAAACATAATGGCGTGAATAATTGATGAAGTGTATGGCTCCTCCTGCAAGATGACATTTTGACACCAGAATTTAATGATTTTATTCTACTTGACACACTTGCATCCCTCCATTCTAAAAGTGAATTCAGCCATGAACTATTAAGAGATCACATTTTATGTTTCTACTACAAATGGTGTGAACACACCTGTATTAAGCAATGATAAAACATGTTATACCAACATCTCTAGCCTGTGTTGCCAATAGCATTCCCTCTGTAAATACAGTTGATGTCCTCTTCTGTTTGTTCTACTCACATGTTCTATCTTTGTCAGAAATGACAATTATGGCCTGACTGCTTGAGGTGAACAGCCACTGGGCTTGCCTTGTTTTCTGTATGAATAGTAATAAGTAAGTATGTAATTATATAATAGTAAGTAAGTAATAGTTTTTAGTATTCTACCTTTTTTGCCCACATCCAGTAGGTTAGGTCCAGTGCTGGCTCTAGACTACATTAGGTGGCACACTGGGCCAGATGTGAAAATGCCCCCCAACACACACAACACATAAAAACATTCACAACTAAAGTAAACACAGACAGTCATGTGCTGTGCTGCTGTCAGTTTAATTTAGCCTTTCTCACATTAGCATTACTCCATGCCATTCCTTGCCAGTGGTGGATCCATTGTCATTTCATTTTAGCATGTTGGCTGCCGGCTCTTTTCATCATCCACTGTACATTTCCAGTCAAAACTCAAAATATGCAAAAACATCTGCAAATGTTAAGAAGGCACCTTGTCTGGATCAATAGTTGAGTTTCCTCTAATGCTGCCCTCCGTGGTTGGAGACGGACTTCATTTAGGTTAATGTTAGCTTATGGTTAGGTGTTGCAGAGATGAGACGTTTGGGTTAAGGTTGGGTTCAGGTTAACCACGCCAATATGGACTCTTAGATTTGAGTGTACATTCTTAGAGTTTCTATAGAACAATTGTATATCTTGTGTATCTGACATGCTGTCTGACTTTTATGATCGCTGAAGAGATAAAGAGCATATTTTCCTTTTATAAACTTAACGGATCATGATTAAGAGATGTGACATGTTTTATAAAGCTGTGTTTACTTTTTTACCTTTACCTAATAAATCCCTTTTGTAGCCGAAACATTGACAATCATGAACACCAGAGCTTTTGAATTGCTGAAAAAAATCAGAGATGTGGGCACTAATTCAGAGGTCTGGAACCAGGCTAGGTTGATGCCATCTCCTCCTCCAGTGCTCCCAACCATGGTCAGTGCTCCCAAGCATTGAGGTCGTTTACCTGCACATCAACACTCAGATTTCTAGGATAATTCATGTTAAAAACCCCAGTTATAAGGACAGAAGTTGTGTGTTCTGCTGCAGGTTTACATGCCTCTACTCTCAGGCTTCCACTTTTTTCAAAAATCCATTAAAGCTTGCTCAGAGACATACTGCTGCCTTGACAAACATAATACATCATGTTGAACAGCAGATGCATTGCAGTTTCTTCATGTTATGACTTCATTACACAGCTAATTATCACGTTTAATGGGACTATTTTCACTTCTTCATTACCGCACACTGTTACTGATTTATTTTCTGGAGGCACAGAGGAGGTCCAATGAAACTTAATGCAATGGAAGGCAGAGATCACTTCACATTCAATTCTAGCAAAAAGGGATTACTTTTAGTATGACTGCAATTATTGGAGTGTTATAAAGAAAAGTACAAGTAAAAATGATTAATTAATGCCATGGGATGTTTTTGCTTACTGATGTTCTTTCTTTTGGGAACAATGGGAGTCTGTGACATCATAGACCTTTTTTTATATGCCTTAAAATGAAAATCACACCAGTGAAGATGGCATGTCATTTTTGTACTTAAGCTTTTTAAACTAAAGAGAGAGAAAAATATGGCATCATAGTGGGGAATGAATTGATGGACTCAATATTGATAAAAGGGGGCATGTAGGTTTAAAATATTTGTCTGCTCTGTTAAGTTCACATTTTCAGACAATATAAAACTTTTACAGAGCAAGGAAGATAATGCTCTGCTGTTGGCTGAATATGGGTATGTCACAGTGCACATGTTCATTGTGGTTAGCTAAGCAGAGGGTGTCAACCCACTGGCAGTCATCCATGTAGGAAATTTCACTCAACATATATTTTTGTTAATGACATAATTATTAAGTTAGAAAGTAAAATGAATCTGAGTGGTTATCAATCTGCAAGTCAACATTTAGGAGGCATAGGCAAAGACTCAAAAGTGCAAAACAAGAGAAGAGTAGAACCATGAGTGTGATGGAAGAACATTCTAATACTCCTTTTCCACCAACATGGAACGCGTTCCGTTCGGGTTCATGCACCTATTTTTGAACCGTTCGGAGCACCAAAAATAAATTGCTTCAGAACCCAGAAAGTTGGTTCCTAGCTGGATCCAAAAACTAGCAGGTTTTCCTTGACCTGAAGTGCGAACTGTGACGTCATCAGTGGGCGTGTCATATTGTACAGGTTGGAAAGAGAGGATGGAGAAGGCAACAGTGGTCTGTGGTCTACTATGATAATAGTCTTCTAAGTCTTCTTATCATTGGATAAATGGATCAAAACAAATATCTGTAACAACAGAACAAAAGCTTGCAGGTAATCATTGCCATCCACCATCTTGTTTACTTCTGTTGTGCATTGTGCAGCACCCTCCGTTGATGACACATCCTTGATTACAATGGTTCTGCTCAAAACTGATTGAAACGCAGGCTGGTTCGCTAGATAGCGGTTCAAGAACCAGAGCTCATTTGGTGGAAAGAGGGAAAGAGGGCAAGAGGGATGGTGGTGTTAGATTTCCAACTGTCCTTCATAACTGTGACAAACATAAGACTTTGACAGCCACATGTTCTGTTAACACCTGTAAACCAAAAATGTTTGGTGAGGTGCTCAGAATCAAATCAGCCAAAACCAAAATAGAAGTCTTAGTAGATTTCAAACTGAGCATGAACCAAATCATGGTTTTGCTCTAATCTACTATTCTGCACTTGTATGGTATTTTAGTTTTCTAGTTTTTTTACCTAGTTTTGTGTCACGTGAAGTGTGTAAGTATCCCAAAAATTACAAATTAGAAATTATTATAATTATTATTATTATAGGAATCTGAGTTTAGAAAACAATTTCAATGAAGAACACCAAATGTGACATCATAGTTAAAAGTTAAATTCAACTGCAGTCACAAACCATTCTGTTAATTTAAATGGTGTCTTACAAACAAAAATTCCAATAATTTATTCAATAGATCACTTATGTCACTGGTTCTATATGAGCATAACAAATTGTAATTTCTGCAATACAAATAGCCTCACACAATCAAGTGGACACACACCATTCACTCAGCTACAATGCAAATAAGACCAGTGATTCAGCAAATGGAATGGAAAAAAATACCCTTTTTCTGAACAATAACCTTTATTGAAGATGTTTGTGAAGTAGCTTACTCAGTACTTTATGTACAATGAATCAAAAATAGGTTAATTATCATCATTGCCGTCACACCAGCTTGCATGGATACATATTATCATAGGACAATATATACTGTATGTTTGAACGACAGCAATGATCTAACTTTAGACGCAATTTCCAAACAGGCAATGGCAATATGAACAACAGTTTACCTCGGTGTGCATTTTCCTTTTGCTTCACAGAAAGTTTAACGCATGGGTTGTCACTAAAAGTGTTAAACTCAAATTGTAATGCTAAACTGATGCTGATAAACCAAGAAGAAATCAAAATATCTTTGTCTTTAATTCTGCATGTTACATATGAATGTATGAAATCCGTATTGTCATTCTAAAATATAAATTGAAACTCTGATGATCCCCATGGGAATTTGATGTGGTTTATGGGGAAAAGTTTATGATAATATGATATATAATCATAATTTATATGTTAGCACTGCTTTTAAAGGAAGGGCTCAACATTCTGGGAAATATGCTTATTTGCTTTCTTTCTGAGAGTGAGCTGGGAAGATTTATACCAATTTCACATCTGTGTGTTAAGTACAGGACTGGAGTCAGGACGTGGTTAGCCTAGCTTAGCATAAACACTGGAAGCAGGGGGAAACGGTTAGCCTGGCTCTGTTCAAAATGAGAAAAAATAGTCTACTAACACTTTTAACAGTGGAGACCCATTGGAAGCATACAAATTGTGCAACATTGCCTTTGCCACCTCTTACTCATTGCTGTGAACCTGCCAATGCTATCAAGCTAACAAGTAGCCTGTTTGTTGTCATGCATTGTGTAAATAAGCAACCTGCAACATTCTCCAACAGATTACATGACTTTGCTCCAAGCAGCGCTTCATTTCTGTTTGTATCTATAATTCTGAAAGCAAATGAAGAAAATAGGAATCCCAGAAAGTACAATAATGATCATCTTCTCTTCAGATATTTTCCACACCTGGTAAAGGCTAAACTTCCTGTTCCACCACTGTATTACTTTGTCAGTTTCTCAGCAAAGGGGGGGGGGTACTTTTGAACTTTGAACTGCGCCAGGCTAGCTGTTTCCCCCCTGCTTCCAGTCTTTATGCTAAGCTAGGCTAACCACGTCCAGCTGTGTATTTAACACACAGAGCTGAGAATGATATCGATCTTCTCATCTCACTCTCAGAAAGAAAGATATTTCTTCAAGGGCCTTTTATTTAAGGCACATTGTAATTTCTTATCTCAGAAGGTTGCATCAGTTCAAAGAGCAACATTTTTGGTCATACTCCGAAAAAAGCAAATGCTGTTTTTCTGTGACGTTCAATTGTAAGAGCTTACTCTTAATAGACATCCCATGAATCCATAAGCATCGTTCTTTAAATGGTGGCAGGAGACATATAGCATATATTGTACATAACAAGACGTAACATCTGTGGTTATATGCACTTAATGGCGCTAGCTTCGCATTGATTCCCTCTGCTTTCTGAGATGGTACTTTGCACTGAAAGTCCTTAGGATGTGAGCACAGGATTAAAAACTGTACAAACTGCTGCTGCTGGACCGTTACTGTTGAAGAGCTAGAAAAATAATCCGGTGGCCCAGCCTTTCCAGGGGTGGAGTGGTGTCCTCTCCTGGGTAAATAAAGGGAGGCTCATATTCAGTGTACAGAGAACAGGGTGGAGGTGTCAAAGGGAGTCACCAAAGGTGTGAGTGTGACAGACGTTGAAAGGGCCAGCAGGCTATTTATTTGTCCATACTGAAACACACACACTGGCGTCTTCAGATCGAAACCTCGTATTCTCTTGTTTCCTGTGAAGAGAATGGAAACATGAGGTCACAGGGAGGGCTACTTATACAGCATAGGTTGTCCAACATTTTCTCTAACCCCAAAATAGATGACCATCACAAAACCAAACCCAATTTACATTCTAGTGAATTCAGTTCTAGTGAAACTGAGCTATTACTCATTTTGCAAGGGAGAGTCACTCTCATTAACAGGCTTGTTGGAAACAGTGACTATGTTTATAGCACAAAATATTTGTGTTTTTCCCTTATTCTGAAAAAGACAAAATTCCTACTAAGCTGTTTACATGGCTAATAAAAATTGATATTCCCACGAAAAGACCAAAGCCAACAATGTGTTAGTCCATTTCTCCCTACTTTCGGACTTTCCCACCCTAACTTTCAGCCCCAAACCCATTGGCTCCTACTGAAGACGTAAACCTTTAACAAAGGCACAGAAATATAGTTAGATTTTTTTTGATAGGCCTCAGTATTTTCCTAAAAGAGCTGGTCACTTTAGTTTTTAACAAACGTTACTCAAACAGGAGGAAATAGTGCATTTCTTGGGGTCTCTTTCGAGCTGCGGATGAATCCGCATTTGACGCTCTAGTGAGTATTTGGAGCAGCAGGACGGTGTGTGTGGGATTGAGTGGGAATAAACTACATTGTGTGTGTTCATGATAATGAAGGAACATGTCACCCAGTGCAACAGTGAGGTTCAGTGATGTGTTTTTAATATTTCTTGGACAACAATGGAGCTCTATGGCACAGAGGAAGAAGATATATCAGGCTGTGATACACACACAATACTTAGTAGATACATTCACTGTTGGTTTGGGTCTGCACATGGGATTAGTTGACCATAAGAAAACCACAAGATAAGAGTATCTGCAGGCTTATCCTTTAAGTCCATGACACTTTAACTTGCAGTTTATGCAATGCCTTTTAATGTGGACTGTTTCTCATGACTAACTCACCTCATTGTTCTTCAGGATTGCCGGCATGGAAGAAGAAGAAAAAGAATAACTCAACACAAAGAAGGAATGTCAACAGTTGGAGTGACGTATCGTATTAATGATTATATATAGTCCAAAGGGATTTACTAATATTTATTGGTAGAACCCAATATTGCTAGTTCTTAATTATAGATACAAAACTGTTGCTAATATTCCAATGGTTACTTAGAGAAATTGTGTTTTCTGCTCTTGACCTGAAAAGGTGTGAGGGAAAACCCTCAGTATGACAACTTACAGTGCCTATTGTGTCCCAATGTGCAAAGCTGCACATGCTGCCAAAGGCACCTCTATTAAATATTGAACTGAAGAGAGCAAATATGCAATCTTATTTTGTATTTTATATGTTATATATTTTTGTGTGAATTAGTTTAGGTCAGTTTGTAGAGATTTGTTTTCACTTCAGCTGATTTGATAGTGGTTAGCAAAAAGCCACCTTCTTATGGAATATTATATTATTCAAAAAGGTGTACTTGAAAACAGGGGTTTGTATCTGTAACTGTAGTTTTGCAATCTTGTACATTTATGTTTGTATCTGTAAGCTTAGTTTTGTAGACTTGTACATTTTGTTTTGTCTGCAAACTCCGTTCTGCAAGTCTGCGCATTCAGACACAGACTCATTTTCACAAAAAATACTTATGTGCACACGCATGCTTACAGACCTTTGACAGGTTTACTGCGTGTTTTAGAATGATATAATATTCCATACCTTCTGAAGTGGTTGCATTTTGCTCAAATATGCATAGATGTGTCTATAAAAGCCATATGTCATTACTGTGCCCAGCGGAGTTTAGGCCCTGGATGTATTATTGCTATAGATCTACAGAAGGTTAAGCTATTTTGGTGAATAACCTGGTTTATTGTCACAAATCTCTTGTAAGCAGATTTACTTTCTCAAATGAGTCTTTTGCAGAGCTAAATGCTAGTTATCCTTCTTGCCACCTCTTTACCGCTCTCTATCTCATGGGGATTTTGGACCACGTATGTTAACATTCTCACACCAAATCTCGAACAATTTGGAGAAATTCCACTACTAAAAAGCAAACCAAGGGTCCAGCGATGTTGGGTTTGGGAGAGAGAAGCAAAGGGGTAAACATGGGCATCTGCAGAATAATGCAGCAGACAGAAGACCCTGCACCCAAACATGCATTTGCAAACGTATGCCAACCATTTCACAGTCTGACATATGTTGACTCACTGTTGTCTCATGGACAGAGCTGTCAAACGTAGATTCCCCAGTGATGTTTTCATATGGTAAGTTGGATGACAGGGAGAGCTGTAGTGGCTTCCTCTGAACCCTGAACACACAGAGAATACAGTCATGAAAAAGAAGAGAAAATGTAGGTTTTACATTATTACATTATCAGCCTGGCAGCAACATTCATGTAGTGAATACAACTCTTCAATACAAGAGGACAAATAATTAGTAGACTATACGTTTTGAACTCTTTTGATGTCTCTGAGTCATATAGTATGTTCTGTTTGTGTCACACGTTGCCCTTCTCTTTTTCGTCATTGTGCGCTGAAATCCTCGAACCTAATCCTGTGGCAGCTATATTTAAAATGCAGCTGGTCTTCTGGGCTAAATATAGTTGCATTTGCCTCTCTTTGATTTCAGGAGTTGTCCAAGCCCCCTCTTTTGTCTAAGAGATCAGAAAAGAATGTTGTTACTAAAAGACACCATGCACGATGCTGGAGACATTCAGTAAAATGTGGTGTCTATTAGTGAATACTTTAAAAGCCTGCCTTTTTCTCTGCTAGGGCTGTGTCATTACATTGCTAAAACGTTGTACATTTCTCATCCTTTGACATCCTTCTGCACCTGCTTTAATGAGTCAATTTAAGGTATGATGCAATTTCATCATGCTGGGATCGAGCACGTCCTCACCTTCGGAATAACTGGTATGGAAACACCTCAGCACAAGACAGGAAACGTCTGAATGAAATGGTCCGCACTGCATCAAAAATCATAGGCCAGGAGCTACCGCCCCTTGCTGAAATCTACACCATTAGAATACGGATAAAAGGACACAATATTCCTTATGACTGCTCTCACCCTGCTAACCATCTTTTTAACTTTCTCCCTCTGTTTAAAAGACTGAAAAGTAATAGAACCAGAACAGCCAGGTTCTGCAACAGCACCTACCCAGAGGTTGTTGGTGCCTTTAACTCTTGTGCTGCTATTACTCCTGTCTGTAAGGCACTGTAAAGGGTATGTATACATTGGTATACGTCATAGCTGGTTGTGGTACTGATAGCATCCCCATGGGAATGCAAGTTATTACTTAGTTATTACTTATTACTTAATTTATGTCCCAAGGTGGTCACTGTATGTGAGGTGGTGTTCTTGTTGCTTTTGTTTTATTTTGTGTGAGCTCACCAAACCAAATTCCTATCGACTATGTTGAAATGGCAATGTGCTGACGTGGCTCAAATCCAATGTTTTCTCTTACATTTGATGGAAATTCAGTGTCAGCTAAAAAAAAGTGTGGCTGATATACATATCTGATTTGTGGTAGTCTGGACATAACAGAATTAATGCATATTAGAACTCACATTCGAAAAGAGAGGGAGTGTGGTGGCTTCCAGCGCAGCCAATGTTTTCACTGCTGTAAGTCCAGTTAATAGCGCTCGCTTTTTGATCAGTGTCAAGCCCAGCTTGGACAAATCATTCATTTCTCTGTTTTGTAGTCAGCATACAGATATGTCAAAAAAACAAAACAAGGAAGCTTACTCGCAAATTTTGGATTTACCAAAAAATCTAAGCCAATCAACTCTGAAGAACAACCAGTGCCAGAGGCGTCTTCTACCACAAATGTTAGCTTGGCGACAATGTTTGTGGTCTCCACCAACCCCTGAGATAAACATCTGGCTCTATATCAGCTAAATGCTCCACTATGTTCACCAGCTAATTTAGAGTGGGGTGCAGTGTATTTATGGCATCCCACTTAGAAATATTCACATTTATATATATCTCATATTGATTTTATTGTCATACATATAATTATTGTTTTTCTTGTTGTATTATTGTCTATTATGCTAACTTTTTCATGATTATTTGACAGTTTGAATAACTAACTCTGAGTTAGCTTCTAATTGAACTGTATTACAAAGAGAACTATAAAATCAGTCCCCAGAGGAATATTTCTATCCAAGAAATACTGGGCAGTCACTCACTTGAATTGAAACTGCAAATCTAAATCTAAGCTTCAATGAGACAGATGATAAAATCATTATTTATCATGTTATATCAGTGATTTTTTTCCCTTCTTCACTGGTCACTCGAACCTACTTTGAGAAGTAGAGGTAGATCCCAATGATGAGGATGAGGAGGAGGATTACGGGGATGAAGACAGCAAATGCTACTTGGGCCCCCTCCATTCTTAGGTCTGCAGTAGACACTATTGGAGAAAGAAAGAGGACATTTAATGTGTGTACTTTTCATGTTTCATAACTCTCAGCAGAATTTAACTCATTAGAAACCAATCAGCTAACTTTAAATGGGCAAAATAAATTGAGGTTGTTCTTTGTAATTGCTGAAAACCTTAAGACATGTTGTGGGTACTTTGTGGAGGTTTTCTTTCAGCAGCAAAACAGGAAATATTGTTAGCACAAATATTCCTTTGAATCTTCTATGCTCATGCAGACTCAAGGTGTGCAGGTAAAATTAACTTCTTAGCCTTACTTACCATCTAAACTGTGATCATCATATTCCGGTGGGTGGGCTGAGGAGAATACAGTAGCAATGTTAAACATGGGGAAAAGGGCTTAATGAATTAAAACAAAAAATAAAAAAGAGTAAGTAAACAGCTCAGTTAAAAACATTTACTGGCTCACTTTATTCTAACTTATTCAGTCTGTCATGTTTGCACTGATAAAATTTCAACAAACTTCAGCACATAGCAGGGACATTGAGAAGAAGGCAAATTAGCAAAACGGAGTGAAAGAGATACTTATTGTGCACTTATGTGGAAATACCTAAGTAAATGCATTGAGGACAAAATAGATCTTTCTTTGCTCAAATTAAATATTGATTTGTATGATTATAATTTCTCTACAAAATATAATTTATATGCTTACACAAAATCTTTCTGAGCTCAACATGTCCCATCATGCGCTCAGGAATTAGGCATGACTATAACGTCCTAAGTAAGTGTCACTACTTTGGGGATGTACAGCAGTTGGGCTGTGAATCCTCAGAGAAATCTCTTCTAAAAGCGCATTACAAACACACATCTTCACTACCGCCCTGGCAGGTATCTCCTCCAGTCTGATTGTTTGTCTGATGTGTCCTTACAGCACCCTGTCTCCCTTGGGTGCTTTGATCAGGGCACAGGGCAGGCTCAAACTAAAGGCCACTCTTTTGTTATTTCAGCCACTAGACTGGAACAACCTTCTTCAAAGAGTCAGGACAAAAAAAAAAAGTTCTCTCCGGCCTTTCACTGCAATAGATGTGTTTGTCCTGCTTTTTTGAAACATGCTCATTTTAAATTGTTAAAGTCTTCTGGCGGAGGCACTAAATAATGAAGACAGTTTAAGGGATCATGTGACTGTCTAAATGAGCCAAAAAATTCAGATCTATGTATCGCCGACAGCAGAATGTAATGTCTTTTGTATGATGGCATTTTTCCAGCAAAATGTTTTCACTAATGCCAAATGTGAACTTAACAGATAATGTTTTTTATTTTATTTTAAGCTTTTCCAGGTGTGATTAATGTTGTTTTAATTTCATCTTTCCAGCACATGTTGAGGTACAATATTGACAGTATTACTCAAGTAAAAATGTACAAGGAAATTACAACAAAAGACAACCTAAGAGAAATAAAGTTAAAAAGCTACAATCAAAAAAACAAATATATGTATAAAAATAAATGTAAATATACACAGAAGTATATATATATATATATAAGTTAATTGTGTTTATCAAGTTTTGGTGAACTTTTGTCCTTCTTTATATGGCTTAAAGAGTGCAAGAGATCTTGGATTTCTGAAACAAAAGGCAGAAAACTAGGCAGGGATTTATAGGAACTAAGAAATATAGGTTGCAAACTCTTGCCAAATAGTACATCAAGTACATCACAGTGAAAAAGGATGAGGAATCATTTCTTTATGCTTATTGCAAGAATTACAGAGATCGGCAACATCCATGTATTTTACAATAAAAGAATTATCTTGATATCAGGTACAAATAATAATAATAAACATGGAAGCTGCCAGGAAGTGTAAGAAAGCAAGGAGAAGTGGTCTGACTTGTGTCTTTTGTGTTAGGTCAGTGACCACTGCAACAGTTAATACTGGCAGCCCTGAGAGTACATCCCTTTATAAAAAGAAAAACATAATAAAATAAATAGTCTGTTGTAAAAAGTCTGAGTGCAACTGGCAGAGCAAGGAGACAGCCGAGACAAAGACACTGCCGACACTGACCAAGATGAAATGTTCATTCTGAACGCATTCAGCCAAGGCCAAAGTGGGCGACTGCCCCAGTGTCCCAGGGTCCCAGAGCCCGAGGCCCTCAAGCAGGTCATCGACCTTGCATTTAACAGTTCACACCTGTTATCTGGTCGAATTCAAGACGATGTAGTTGACGGTATGGAAGCAAAGAAAGGCCATAATGATTTTAATCTTATAAGCAAGTAAATATCTATAATTGTAAAATTTAACCACTACTAAAATCTCAATGAGGAAATTTAAATAGTGCTGATTTTACAATATATATTTTACTTTGGAAACCATCTATCTTGATTTGTGTGGTTTCAAATTATCTGTTTTTAAGAAGTTAATTTTAAGTTTGACTTGATCTTTATGCGAACAATTCAATGGTATTTGAATTTCAACATTAAGTATTCAGTAGTGGTTCAATTTTACAATTATAGATATTTACTTAATTGCTTTTAAAGATCAAAATATTATATTTATATATATTATATTATATGGCCTTTTTTTGCTTCCACAGACTCAGACTCAGTCACGACCACCAGATTTAACCAGGTGAGATATAATAAAGTATTAAATTATTCAACTATTTATTGGCACATTTATGTGTATTTATTAATATAGTTATTTAGGATGATTTCATAGATTGTTGTATTTTTCATGGTCTTTTCATGCTAAGGACCCTTGGACACTGTGTATAACTGAAGTTCACCTGATAATGTGGACAAGACATCAGGCTGCAGTTCCTTACCTTTGCAGACAGGTGGCAGCCCACTCCACTGGGATGGGTGTCCCGGGACACAGTGGAGAGCAGGCTCACCCAGCAGCTGGTGGCCGGTCAGGCAGGAGTAGTGGAGGGTCTCTCCAGCCTGGAAATGGAGCTTGTTGGAGCTGGGGATCCCATAGGTGGGGGTTCCTGGGTGACTGCAGGGCTCGAAGCTCTCAGCTGGAGTTCAGATGGGAGAAACAGTTCAGACTGTGCAGGAAACATGATCCATATGATGTTTTGTCAGATATGATAATGTTCTATTAATATTTCTTTTTTCTATCAGTGGGGCCAGTGGAGGATGGTACTACTGTCCAGATTGCCATCAAATGAAGTATGGATATTCATGGTCTGCCGAGATGGAGTCATATCTTTCCATCTTTCTAATAGCATCATCATCAAGCTAAAAAATGTCCACTTCTACACAAGAAATGTCTAAATCAGATAAGGGTCAATAACAGTTGGAGCTTGTGAAATGATGTTGTATGCAGTAATGCAGTAATCATTTCAAACACTGTGTATATCACCCATTGTAAACAGGTGAAAAACTCCATAATAAAATATCTTAATAAAATGTGTGCACAAATGATATCAGCACAAAGACTGAGAAAAAACAAGAGCTTCTGAAAACATCTGTCAACAGACTCAAATCAGAAAACTGTGTGAAACCCTCCTCACTGTAACTCCGGTGCCATACACAGTGTGAGGTAAGTCTCACATCACATCTGTACTTGAGTCTTCCAAGAACCCAAAGTGAGTAGGGTGAAAGAAAATTGCATTAGGAAATAAAATATGTCTGTGATATCTGAGAGACAGTTCCACTTTGATATCATGACACATCGTTCGGTCCTGGACCCGAAGAGAACTTTTGGAAGTACAGTTTTTTTTGACATAATAATTGTCTTTTGCTCATGATCGCCATCTCATGCATAACAATGACCTGGCTTGTCTTCTCCAAAGTAATTTCCGTTAAATTCTCCAGTTAAATTAATTATTAGTCAGTGCCATCGTGCAATATGTCTCCACCTAGAAAGTAGGTGAGGCAGAGTATGAGGCGTTCATGCAAATGAGGTTAATACCTTCAAGGCTGTTTGAAGAGGAAATTATATTTTAATCAGACTGACGCACTTTTAGCTTGCCAGCTTTATCAGAAACAAAGGAGTGGCAGGAGGTCAAGGTACTGAGGTCAGCTGGTGTTGGTGATGATTACATTAAAATCACATAAAGACTGAAAACTTTCCCATCACTATTACTAATTAAACAAATAAACTAATTACAGAAGCCTTACCTGATATGTCACAAACATGTCTGGTAAAATTATAAAACTTTGAGCAGTTTTTTTCATACATGCATGAAGATGTAGACCAGATAATAGGATTCGTGTACTTGTTCACACATATGTTGAAGTGAAGTCAACAACAGGTCATGTCTTGTGCTGATATTCAATATCTTTAAACTTGACAGTTGTATGATAAAAACATAGTTCATTCTTGTCTGTCTGACAGATTTAGGCCATCATGGGACACTAAAACCCTTAATTCAAAACCAGGCTAATTAACCTCTTTTAATGTTAGTAGGTCTTTAAGGGAGAAACACTGTGTGATATATTAATTCCAGAACCAGAACAAATGTCTAAAGACCCTCTGGTGGCCCCTAGAGGGTACGATGTTAAGTATACCCAAAATCAAAAGGGTAGAAAGGTGAAGTTTGTCCAGTAGGTGTTATTCAAAAAGTCGTGGAGTATCCAAAAGGGAAAGGGTTCATCTATGGGCTCAAAGAAGGGTAAATAAGATTCAGAGATTGTAAAATGGTGTTCAGAAATAATTCCAAAGCCTGTGGTTGTATATCACCCTGTGAAAAAAATATGCACTGGACAAAATATTTAGCACTGACCTTTATACTTAACCTGCAATGCTTTTTTGAATAAGAAAAAGATGATTCGTCCTAAAACAAGAAATGTCATAAAAATGTAATAGAAAGCATTAAATTTAATTTTCTCATACATGTAGACACTCTGTTACAACACTAATTTTATGTTTTAAAACAAATTATGAGTAAACTGTTTGTGTTGCTGTTCTTAGGATTAGAAGGTTCCATCTGCATTTCACCTGTTCCAAAAAACACATTTACAAATTTGATAGGGTTTTGATATTGTACATTTAGAATACATTTAGGGTGTCTGCCCTTTTCATGTATGATAGACACTTGTTCCACATATCATCTTTGCTTTTGGGAATGCAAAAACTTTGAAGCTTAATATCTCAAAACCACTCAGAACGCAGATGGAACCTTATAATTCCAAGGTGGCAAACTGTCCTGAATATATGGGCTACTAGGGGTCTAGGTTCAGGAGGCTGTTATCACCCATTCATTTCAGTGAGCCAATGCAGACTTACGTCACATAACGTACTTATTTTAACCCAAAATGGGATCTTTTCCTAAACCTAACCAAGTAGTTGTGTTGCCTGAACCTACGTTTGTCTGTATGAGACGCCGAGGGGTGTGACATAAGTGATCAACCATGTGAATAGATGATAACAGCCTTCTGAACCTACTAGTAGGTGTAGCAGGTCCCTTCTGAATTCTGAGTGATAAAATTCCAATCGGGTGGCAATCAAAGTTTCCACACTGTGTGTGACACTGAAGTTACACATTCAGATTCAAATGTTGGCCTTACTTTTGGCTGTAAAACAGCTTTTAACCTTTAGTCTATGAAGCCCTCAAAGTCCCAAAAGATAATAGTTTTTTATCTTGTGCACACAACATATTATCTTGTAGTGTACAAAAGCAGTGTTTCTCAGTGTCTTTGTGTAGCCTTAATAATATAAAGAGTGAACAATTTCTTCACACGTTTGGAGATAATGGAGATAATCATACAAATAGTGCACACTTTGAGCCACTCATGGTGTTGCACTCAGTTAAACACATGAAAAGTGACAGAAGTAGTTGGGTGAGAGCTTGAGAGAGCTTGAGAAGTACAAACCCGCCTGCTCCTTTCACACCTCCACACACCTGGCCCAATCACTTCATAAAGTGGGTGGGATTGTCAGATTGTCTGTTACAAAAGTTACAGAAATAGTTGAAAGCAGCCCTCTCCCCCAAGACGCTGTTAGATGATCAGACAAGCACTTTATTTGAAGCATACTGAGGCATTTACACTTTTTGTTGACACATTACAGTCACTTGAGCTGGCTGTCAAAATTAAAGGGGAATTTTATTTTCTGGTTTAACTATGTAGGCCTTGAGAAACACCTGAACTCATACGTACGCAGGCATCGAGGCAGCTTCTGGTTCCACTTGGGGCCTGAGGAGCCTCGGTTGAAGCAGGTGAGCAGGCTGTTTCCAGACAGAGTAAAGCCCTTGTTGCAGATGTACTGGATGGTTGAACCCACAGTGAAATGGGGACCTGACAGTACCCGCCTGCTGTGCTCCACCTTTCCAGGGTCAGCGCAAGACACCACTGGATGGACAGACAAAGAAAGAAGGTTGGTTATTGTCAACCAACATTTTCTGTCTCCCTGGCTTTCTGTATAGTTTAAGGGGGCTTATAGTTGTCATTGCAAAACGTGCCAATGTGAGTGGCCATCGGGGGCCCCTTTTCCCAGATCTATTTTTGGGGCCCCAAACATTTGCCTGGTTTGACTGGAAAGTTGCCGGTTGAGTAAAGGCCACATCAACACACATAAACCTTTCAGGTAAGTTACTGACAGTGTGTTCCAGTCCATTATAACTTGTGCATTATTATATTACTTTACAGTAGATGTTTCTTGATGTGAAATGGCTTCTGACTAGCTTGTAGTGTCACTTGCTACTTTCAATAAAAGTGTAGTATTACTGTAGCTGAACTTCTTCCATTGAGGAGGAAATAAAGCAACCGCAGATAACATTTGTAGAGAACATGCAGATTTGGATTTATAACAGAAGCTTTGCCTACTTTGCTTGCATTGGGAGTCAGTACAGAACATTAAAAGCCCCATAATTCAGTTCTATCACAAGTATCAGGGGTCTCTGATTGCAAAGAATCAGCCAGTCCAGTTACATGAGCCCACAGAGGCAGGATTAAGAAATGAGTTGCGTCTGTCCCGGCATCCAGTCAGACCAGTTCTGGGCCCAGCAGGAGATGGGCCAGCTAGGCCAGAAACACAGGGTGGAAGTCAGCCATGCTGGAGCCGAGATCCCCGTCTGCTGCCAGTGGGGCTGGTCACTGGCAGTGAGGCATCGCTACTGCTTGTTTTTGTGTGTGTGTGTGTGTGTCTGCTGTTGTGTAATAGCCTAATGAAAACCAGACTTATAGTTGCTGTACGACTGAAAATTGGTTTTAGGGTTACTGGATGTAACTATTATGCAAAAGTGTCTTTCTGCGAAACCATCAGTCATTCTCCTTGCCCTAAATGATTGTAATTATCGTTTTGCATATGTGCATGTGGAAAGTCTCTGTGACCAAGCTACGAATCAAACCTTTAGACTGAGTGCTCATAGAAAACATTCATTCAGTATTTTTATACAACAGACACTCATAGCTTATTTATAGTGAGCAGTAAGTTGAGAATTTGGACACTTAAGAATCACCATCATTTTGTAGTTTGTGCATTGCATTGTAATCTACATGCCAAGGGAATTTTTGAGGGGACTATATGGATATAATTCACAAACATAATTTTGACAGTGTCAAAGGGTAAACATACTGCAGCTCCCCTCGGCTTTATGGAGCTTTATAGCAGGTTTCAGCTCATTGTTTAGCTATCCGGCCCACAACTTTACCCTTTTGGTTCACTCTTACCATATGTAGTGTCGTGCTGCAGCTGTTTTTTTTGTTTGTTTTTTTTAGCAAAAAAGCTCTAAAAATCCACTGTACACTACCTGCTCAGCAGCAAACAGCAGATACACAGTTAGAGTTAGTGAAGATAGTGGAGCATTTAGCTGCTGAAAGGGGCAGATATTTCCCTCAGGAGCAGGTAGAAACCAAAAAACAGAGGTAAAGGAGAGTGAATAGTGGACTTACATTCATCAGGTAGCCAGAGAGATGACTCCAGATGAATGATAATATTGCACCGTAACTGCTGGATGTGCAAATGAGCAACTGTTTGCTAACAAGTTCACCATATCAACTTAAAAGGTGATGATATGTCAGTGTTGTGTTTGCTTCTGCCGCCAAAAAGATCAGTTATTGCAGGTTTAAAAATCCATTCAGTATGAATTTTAACATGTTTTGTCACTAATCCAAATAGCCTTTATTTAGTTCTAAAGATAGGAAGGGAATTCTCAGTAAATGGCACGCCTCCTAATGGATAAGAACATAATTAGTTGGCTCACAGGGCAGCTTACTCTGGGTGCTTTCTGAACAGGCATTTTCAGTTATATCCTCCTTCACTAGGGGGTGTAGGCTCCACAAGATAAATGCTGGGAATTTGTCACTTGGACCTTTTGGATAAACAGTCAAAGTGTACTAGATTGCAATGCTGGAAGCATTAGTGCATTGAAAGAAAATTAATAAACAAAATTGTGTTAATCAATTGATCATTATTTGTCATTTATCAAGCAAAAATGGCAAACATTTGCTGGTTCCATCTTCCTGAATGTGAGGATTTGCTGCTTTTCTGTGTTTTATATCACTATTATCTGAATATCTTTGGGTTTTGGACTGTTGGTCGGATAAAACAAGCCATATGAAGACATCACCTTGGGCTTTTGGAAATCATAATGACATGTTGCCCTATTTTCTAGCATTTTATAGATTATGTAATTCATCAATAAATTAGAAAAAAGCAGACTAATATCTTACAGACTCTTACAGTCTTACAGATTAATTGACAATGACACTAAATTGTTACCTGGAATAGTACCTGGACGACTGAGATGACTCTCAGTTGACAGTCAGTCATCTGTAAGGTGATGGAGCTCATGACCATCCCCATGTTTGATGATTTATAGATAACTTGGAATCCTACGTTAATGTCAAGGCTAACTGACATGTCCCAGAAGACTCAAGAATAAGGTTTGGATAAAATTAAAACTGAATTAAAATTTGTTGGATTTATCTGAAAGGATCTACCAATATTATCTCCTACATGTATTTCCTTGTTGGTGCTAAAAGCGAGGTGGACAGTCTCTGGTGCTAAGCTTGTATTGACCATCTTTCCCATCTCAAGTGGATAATGCAGTAGTGGTGGCAGTGGTTTTGTACTCACCTCTCTCACAGCTTGGTAGGTCGCCACTCCAGGTGAGGTCCCATTGGCACATGAGCAGCTCGGCGCCCACCACCTGATAACCGGGATAACACTGGTAGGTCACCACGGTGCCCTGAACCAGCTCAGGGTGAGATGTACTCTTCCAGCCATTAGAGATCTCTGGAAGCTCGGGGCAGGTGTCATTACGAGCTACTTCTGATCAGAGAGAAACAGTAAGGAAGAGAGGAAGACAGGAAATTAGGAAATGAATGTCATGTTTGAGTGATATGAGCTTTTTTTTACATAAAGATATTGTCAGTCAGTCTCTGTCTGCCCAACACTTTTCTATATAGCAAGAAATCTTGGATGATTCCTGATATTTTTGATTACATTCTGGCCTTTCCTCTTTCCTCAGCTCCGCTGTCATAAAGAATGTTTTAGGAAATCATTCCTACCGTTCACCATAACTTTGTACAACAGCTCACCTCTGTGTGACAGGTGAACACACTGTTGCACTACCATCTGTACATACTGTTTATATCATACATATATTGTATATATTATTCACTGCCATTTTGCACACCTGTTCTTATTGCTTTTTTCTTGTTTTCTTTTACTTTTATTTCCTCTTATTATTATTATTATGTTCAGAGACTTGTTCTGCAGATTTGTAATTCTGTTCTTTATTTTTTATTTTATCTATCTATCTATCTATCTATCTATCTATCTATCTATCTATCTATCTATCTATCTATCTATCTATCTATCTATCTATCTATCTATCTATCTATCTATCTATCTATCTATCTATCTATCTATCTGTCTATCTCTACTATTTGTACACAAGAAATAGCTCTAACTAATTTGTGTCACATTGCCATGAAATTCATTTGGCACATTCATGCTCCTAAAAGGATCGACCCTCTCCAATTTAAATGCTCTGTGAGCCTTCTTTTAGAGCCACTTTAGGGCCAAACTTAACCTCAACTTCACAAAAACAATATCTCTTGTGTCTTAGGCATATTGCCATGCAAATCAGCTCCTTCATGTTCTTTAGAAGATGAACCTTTGTGATTTTGATAATCCCATGGTCTCCACCCGTGCTTTAAGTTTAAGGTTTCAACATTCAGTCCATTGTTAGACTGAAGCTGCTTAACGTTGATAGTTGATGCTGATATTCAATCTTTAAATATCTTTAAAATCTTTCAAAACAAAAGATATCATTTTTCATGTTGGAAACAGTGGGCAATGTTGGAAAACAAGTTGGCAAGGTTTCTGAAACAGCAATTATAATGTTAGGAAAGAATGAAGGATGAAATGACAGTGACGGATGTCAGACTGTCAAAGGGCTTATTTTAACGTCACACATCAGCAAACAAACATAAGGGTCAGATCCTAGTCTAAACTGGCCAGCATATGCTTAAAATTCTGTGCTTATCGGGAACAGCTTCTGAACCCCCTCACACACACAGACACCTTTCCAGCGTCAGAATTGGTGGGCTGCAGCTTCTCTTTCAAGCTCTCGTTTTTATTCTTCACACTCATATTTCTGTCACATTTCGTGTGAACTACTTTGTTTCAAGCATACCCTGGCCCCTACACATAGTTTATTAACAGTGATCTTACAGATTTTGTGCTGCTCTCATATTTTAAAAATGAAGAGAAAAGAAAAAAAGAAACAAAGAAAAGAAAAAGCTTTGGACCTAGCTCACTCTCTTTAAAATGTATTTAAGAAAATGACACTAACTATAGATATACAGTGCTTAGAATTTCATTTCATGCCGTGTTTCATTTGGTGGTTTGTAGATGTGTCTTTATCTTCAGAATTTGGAGCTCAATTTCTGAAACTGTCCCCAAATCTCTAACTCAGCCGTCAGTAGATGTGTCTCAGGATCACTGTTATGGATTAACTACCAGAGATTTTACCACGTTTCTCCCAAGGTTGTCAACTTTTGTCTGGGTCAGCCAAAAATCACACAGTGTACGGAAGCCTTAATGTGTAAAACTGTCAAATGCTATAATAATAATAAGACATGAATGTTCTTTCGGCAACTTTTCCAATTGGCATCTGACTGGATAGAGAGCATAAAATGATCTATAAAGATATCTTTTCTATTAGAGCTTGAAACCAAGGGAAGCCTTCATGGAGCATTATTTTTCCAGCAACTCAGATGAGCTGTCCTGTGGGGTAACTGTAAGCTGCCAGGCCTGTTGGCTTTGCTCTGCTCATTCCCAGGCACACAGCAGCAGGTTCAGGTCCTCTGCTTAGGAGTCTAATTTGGACAAACACACCAAAGTAATTGCACTTGGGCACTAGACAAGCAAAATTCTCTGACACCTGCCCACGTTGCTGTTTTGTGTTTACATTCCACCAATGAGATTCATGAAGAGACTAATAAAAGCTTTCCCTCCCTTTATTTCTCTTTGTCGATCATCTGTATTCTGCAGCCTTTCCTTCCCCTCTGAATTCATTAACTCTTATCAGATATAGTGTGCTGGCTATTGGGGTGGTGCTGCGCTGATGGAAAGGTCCCCACCTTCCTCTCTTTCATTTTGCCTAACTTCCCTTTTTACTGCATTCCTCTCCAATCTGCTACTTTGCTACCTTTTCTCTGCATACCTCTAACTTCTCTGTAGCTGGGTACCAATTTAGAATTCACCTTAATATTGCTACATTTCTATTAGCATCTTTGGGTTGCTGATACAGCAGGACAATATTAAACTGTATTTATATTAGACATTAAAATAATAGTTCAGCATTCTGGGAAATACACTTCACTGAGAGTTAGATGAGAAGATAGAAGTACAGAGCTGGAGTCAGGACACGGGTAACCTAACTTAGCATAAAGGCTGGAAGCAGTGGGGAAACAGCTAGCCCTGCCCCTTCCAAAGTAAAACACCTTTAAAGCTCACTAAGTAACATGTCATTTCATTTCTCATTTGTTTGTTACACAAACAGAAATATAAAAACGTTCTAGGTGAGTGATGTGCTGGAACTATTTCTTGGCAAACAACAGTCAGGCGCAGTGAGGCTGCCCATGTGCTTCAGCAGAACTGCTTGGTGGAAAGTAAGCAGGGTTACTTTCTCTGTCAAGCAGTGACTTTTGCAGTTCTGACTGTACCCATTTGTCTCATTCCCCAAATCTTATCAGGATGCTTTTATGCGTAAAACATTATTAAAAGTATCTCAGATATCTTTTTATGCTCATAAAATCAACATTTGACTCAGCCAGGTGTAAAATGTGTGTAAACTCTGCA
This sequence comes from Macquaria ambigua, assembly GCA_008360985.2. Lineage (NCBI taxonomy): Eukaryota > Metazoa > Chordata > Actinopteri > Centrarchiformes > Percichthyidae > Macquaria > Macquaria ambigua. Next base: position 175,839 of record VMKM01000795.1, read on the forward strand.
GTTCATTTTTTACTTAGATTCCAAAATGATACATCTAGAAAGCAGTTATTTAAAGAAACTACATTAACAATTTACTGTAGATGCTATTTTAGACAATGGCTGATCAATAGCTTACCCTTTACTTTTTGTTTACTCTGTTTTAGAAGCCATTTAAAGACCTTAGTGCTGCAAAGTTCTAGATGATCTGCACTCAGAGGGAAGTTAGAAGCATAGGTAGAGACATTTGTTGTTGTTTTTTTGCTCCACAAAAAAATAGTATTACTAGATACTGTATTTCTGAGGCATTTCCATGATATCATTTTGTTATAACTAATGCCTTGTAAGCCTTCATGAGTGATTTGGATTCATCCACATATATAAAACATTAAAACTAATTCCTCTCAAGAGACATACTACTTCCTGCATCGGTGCTGAACATTGGCACTGGATGTAAATCATGATGTGAGGAATTGTTCAGTATGAGTGTAATTCCCAGGTACTCTGGCGTAGAGGATGACATGGTCCAAGGTCTCAAACCATGAACAATACAAAAACAGGCCCTATTTTTTGTGGCGGCCCAACGATCAGCGCAAACAGCACTTCGACAGTTTGGTATTGTCCTGACCATGGAGTTGTCTTCCCCCAGTGCACAGGTGGAAGGAGAAGTACAGGTGGGACGTTCATTCAAATGAGGCAGCGCAAAGACAGTTGTTGGTATGTTGGTGGAAATTGGGTCTTAGACGTTGCGCTGAGAATAGACGTCTCAGAACCACGTCTGTTTCTGGAGCAATGTCACTCCGCTGCCACTTTGGTGACTTTATCAACAAGAGCAAAATACAGTAAATACGAGGAAATACATAGAAATAATGGAATGATGCTTAAAGTGTAAACTATTTAAACACCCTGCAGGCAGTAGATGAGTTTAAATTGGCATAAAACAATAACGTGGAACGTGTTTAAAGCAGGAACGTTGGTAAACTGGTCTTAATGTGAGTGATTCTTACAGTATCTGTTGTCCACAGCTGCTTCATACTGTATGAAAAGCTTCTCCTTCAGTTCATTAAATCCCTGCAGCCACCTGAAGGCAGCAGGACACATATGTTGATAAATCTGCAGCCAGAGTGCTGTGCCATCACACACGGCTGTTCAGTGTGTTTACCGGCAGTTATATGTAAATGACACCAGGCTGCTACAAAATAACCACACACATTTCTACACATATCAGACTGGTCGGTTATAACTCACTATTCTGCTGTTTATGCGGGAGATGTCAGATAACCAGCGCTCATTAATCCTGTGCATAACTGCCTCCTTTCCAACTTTCTTTTTTGCAAAAGTAGTGTTTCATGTGTTGTTCTTGAAATACATTACAGTGCAAATGCTGCTGGCATGTCAAAGTCTAAACAATTGACCATTTACAATGTGAGATACAGTAGAATCATTCTTTTTATTACTCATTTCTGTAGTCATTGTAAAAACCCTCTGCCTCTGAATGCAGATTTGTGGTGCTGTGTGCTCAGGACGTGCCACTGATCTATGGAGTCAGATTTGTGTCAGTATAATCAAACAAAACTTCTTCAATATCAAACAAAAATAAGAATTTGAGAGAGAATAAAACTCACTGAAGCAAAAAAATGTCTTCTCAAAAGTAAAACCTAGAACTTGCAAACAAAGTATTGTGTAATGGTGTAAACTATTGGTCTTTAACTTTTTTCAACATCTATCCTTCTGTTTACAGCTCCCTCTGCTTCTCCCTCACTGATCAGACTTTTGCCCTCACTGTCTCTTTGTGGTTAGGCTGCAGCTCTCTCGTTTGCAGTCCTGATACAAACCTCTCATGGCGCTGTGGGTTTTCAGGGGTGCGTCCCCATTGGCTAATGAGTTTTTGAGTAACAGCTCAGTGCCCTGGACGAAGTTAGCTTTACTTCTAACTTAACACAACAAAACAACAGGTTTGTGTCAGAACTGCAAACAAAAAGTCAGGCAGCAAACAAGAGAGCTGCAGCCTAACCACAAAGAGACAGTGAGGGCAAAAGTCTGATCAGTGAGGGAGAACTGTACTGTAGAGGAACTGTAAACATAAGGACATATTATCAAAAAAGTTAAAGGACAATAGTTTACACCATTACACAAATCATTTGTCTATAAGTTATAAGTTTTATTTTTGAGAAGACATTTGTTTGTTCTTGTTCTTGCTTGTTCTCTCTTAAATTCTTATTTTTGTTTGATATTTAAGAAGTTTTGTTTGATTATATTGACACAAATCTGATTCCATACTCATCCGGACAACTATGATTTTGGAAGTGTCCTTCCATTCACTGAACTATTGTTGTCATGCTTCACTGTGATTGGCTCAGCTGTTTCACAGCTATGATACCAGAGATGTGATTAGCTGAGAATGTATTTATTAATCACCACACTCTCTGATCTACTATATATTCCACTTCACCCAGCATTTTTGCTGTACATACATGAACCAATATAGTAGGTGTGCTTGAACATGTCTGTACAGTCTGTGTGTCCAATACCTTTTTTGCTTATGCTTGCATGATTAAAATAGGCCTTACATGGTCAGTGACTTAAGGCATTAGGGTCCCTGAATACTGAATAGTCAAATTCAGCACAACTGTTGATATCCAGCAACTATCTTATTAATCTAAACTAAACAGGTATCTGCCTTCAAATAAAATGGCAGAGCTCCTTGATGATGAGTCTTAAGGTTTAAATCTCTGTGTGGTTGAGTTATTTCTGAGCACTGGTTCCATGGCTTACCAAAGAAGTGGACTATGAAGCCGTTGCCGTAGCCATAGACGTTGGTGGCAGGGTCAGACTGGAACTGGATGGTGATGTCTGCGGTGGAGGTGTAGAGCTTAAATCGGGACTTTGATCCACCATACTGACCCAGAACTTTAGCTGTCAGGTCATCTCCATCGTAAAAGGTCAACAGGTCATTCTTCCCAATGTTCAACCTGAAAAAGGAGACACACACAGAATAAAGTCTGTATTCCACCTCAACCAGCTTTAGAACTGTTTTGGTGATATTTAGGTTTTTCCTTTTAGGCCTTTTTTATGTGCATAAAAAGCAGGTGGATGTAAATGCACTTCCCTCCCTGCTCTCTCTGCTCTCATTGGCCGCACCTTTCAACTCTCTCTTGCAGTGAAAGATGTGGTCACAACCTACAGGTCAAACACCACCTCTGTACACACCCTGAACACGCATACATAGCTCTTTTGCCCACGACAGATGTCTGACATAACGTTAATGGTACACCTCACAATGTGTTCTTGCATTTTCAAAATGACAGTAATTGCACAAAGAGGGCCATGACTACTCCAGGTCACCCCAAGGTTACTTATTACTGAGAGAGATTATTACATCATTCATGAGGGGCAGAATGGTTCCTGTTTTCTTGCTCCTGAGGAGAACATTGTCAGAATAATAATGTGATTATCGACATGGTGAGATCTTGTGGTTCACATCATCTTATATTTATGGAAAATGATGGAGTTTGTCAACCTGGCTTTTATTCTGCTATTTTTGTCCATTCAGACAGTGGTCATGATAACATTTTACTTATCACCTTTGTTGTAGAGATTATGGAAACATGGAAATCAGCAAGCACAACATTAACAGTGCTTTAGCAGACATTTCCCTTTATGAGATGAATGGAATGAATCAATGTCATGCTGAATAACCACACTCACTGTCACAGTTTAACTGTCAAAGGGCCATGTATTTGTGCTGATTTGACCACAGCCTGTAGAGCTGGAACTCTTACAAACCTCAAAGCTGTTTAAAAATGTCACCAGGGGCTGAGCTATCTCTTTGTAGAGAGAAGATTTAGAGCATGGAAGAAATGGCTTAGCCAGAATAAAGCAGTGACATGCTCTTTGCTGTTGCTAATTAATCACCTGCGGCTCCTGATAAAACTCATTAGTCAGCCTGAGATTGAACTATTAATCACTATGGGAATGCTGGAAAATCAAAGGTTCAAGAGGCGTGGATTGAATCGACACATAACAAAGCCTAACAGAAGATGAAATGGGTTTGTTTGTTTGTTTGTTTTTTACCACAAACTGGAAGAAGTCTGTTTGTGAACAGGCAAGAACTGGAGTGGGGAGTGTTTGTCTTTCCACAGGCAGAAACATTTGTCTTATGTCAGCTGTAGCACACACTAACATTTGTAGTCGTAAGGACTTTCCATTCAAACTCTAACTGTAACATTCTGATCTCAGCATAATCTGACCCAAATGTAAATCAGGGCCAGTATTTAATATGTCTCTAAGGGAGGGGAATTGGTCCTAATTTTTGGTCCAAAATTCTGACTGACATATATTTTGCTCCTGCCTCATGAGTAAAAGCAGTTAATCAACTTATTTAGCTGCATGAATCAGTCATGTCCTGCAGGAGTTCTGGGAGAGCTGCAGAGCTGTCCTTGGGTGGTCCCAGCAGGTGTGAAATGATACATCAAACATTCACACACATTCTGGTAGGTGTGGAAATATCCCCAATTGCATATTAAATGCTAATCAAGTTTATTTGTCACATATAATCATACAGGGTGCAATCATAGTGAAATGTATGTCCGCAAGCTCCAACAATTGTGAAATAAAATATAAGTGTAAAATAGAATAATAATAAAGACTAGAAATAAGTAGTAAAAAAAGTCTTAGGCAGGGACCTCATTCAGGATCCTCGTGGCCTGAGGGTAGAAGCTCTTCCTGAGCCTCTCAGTGCAGGCCTGGTGTATCTGGTATCTTAGTCTTACACCACTTTGCCTTTCTCACCACAGGTCAGTGTGCAGCACCCAGGTCAGGCCCTTGGTGATGTGGACACCAAGGTACTTGAAGCTGTCCACCCTCTCCACCAACGACCCGGTGTTAAGGGGGGCGTAGTTCCTCTCTTGCTTTTTCTATCTAGTCCATTATCAGCTCCTTAGTCTTGCTGATGTTCAGGAGTTATTGTCTTGATACCAGCAGTTCAGGCCCTCTACTTCCTTCAGGTAGGCATTTTTATTGTAATCTGTGATCAGGCCCACCACAGCTGTGTCGTAAGCAAACTTGATGATGGTGTTGGAGTCGAAAGTGGCTACACAGTCATGTGTGTACAAGGACTACAGCAGGGGGCTCAAAACGCAGCCCTGGGGTGCACCAGTGTTGAGTATGAGGTGTGTCTACCCACCCTCATCACCTGGGGTCTGCCCGTCAGGAAGTCAAGGACCCACCTGCACAGCGATGTGTTTAATCCCAGGCCCTTGAGCTTTGTGACGAGCCTGGATGAGTCTATGGTGTTAAATGCTGAACTGAAGTAAATTAAAAGCAATCCCACATAGCTCCCTCTCTTCTCCAGATGGGATAGGGTGGTGTGGAGAATGTGTGCTACGGCGTCTTCTGTTGATCGGTTGGGACGGTAGGCAAGCTGTAATGGGTCCAGTGAACTGAGCAGTGAGGGCAGAGTGCCACTGGGCGGTAGTCATTCAGGCAGGCTGGTCTTGTTTTCTTGGGCACGGGAATGATGGTGGACTTCTTGATGTATGTGGGTATGACAGATTGAGCCAGGGATAGGTTGAATATCATTGTGAACAACGGCACTAGTTGGTCAGCGCATAGTTTGAGGACCTGCCAACTGATACCGTCTGGTCCTGCTGCCTTCCTGGTGTTCACCAATTGAAAGCCCTCCTGACGTCATTCTCAGAAAGGATGATAGGTGTGGAAGGTGCCCCCTTCCTTCCCAACCTCTGCTTCAGCATAAAAGTTGTTTAGCTCACCTGCTAGAGATGCATCGGCACTTGACAAGGAGGGGGGGACCCTTTGTAGTCTGTTACTGTTCTTAGTCCTTGCCATATGCTTCTGGGATTGCCCTCCTGGAACTGCAGTTTCACTTTCTTACCATAGTCCCATTTTGCCTCTCTTACTGCTATCCTTACATTATAGTCTGCTGCCTTATAATTGTCCATGTTTCCAGACTGCACTGCACTGGCTGCTTCTGTTGTTTTACAAATTAAATCCACCACAGACTCAGTGAATTCGTTAATGTCCTTGATGAAGTCAACGGGGGTATCCTGGAAAGTGCTCCAGACACGTCATGTAGCGCAGTCTGCAGGACAGCTTCTGATTGGCCTGACCATTTTGTGACCTCTCGTGTCACGGGGGGCACACAACGTAGTTTGTTTACATACTTGGTATGTAGAAAGATGGCCGCAGGGTCGCTCTTCCCGAATGCAGGTAGGGATTCTGCTCTGTAGCTGATTTTGAATGGCATGTAGCAGGAAACTCATACGGGCATGGAGGCTGTCCAGTTTATCATTCAATGCCTGGACATTGGAGAGCAGGATACTGGGCAGAGATGGTCTGTGTGGCCTGGATCGCACCTGATGTTTAAACCCCTGTTTAAACGCTTCCCTCGATGTTTACGTTTGAGAATCTCCACTGGCCAGGTAGCACAGTCAGTGTTTGAAAAGTGGTGAGTTGAACATTTTCGGATCCTAATGAGTTGAAGTCATATGTTATCATTGTTCAGTAGTATTCAAAACGTGTAAAATAAACATAAAGAGCATAAATTTAGTGGAGTGGAGAGACGACTGGATAGGTCCAAGCCCACAGCAACTGTAGCAAATTGTAACTGTGTTGTGATAATGGTGTACATTCACACTGAAAACTGTTACAAAATCTTTTTTTAAAGTAGCATGCAGATTAAAATCATTCAATTTTTGAATGTGGACGCAATTTTACTGGCCTGATAATCTGACTGCATTCCCATTTCTTTTCTTTTCATTCATTCATCCTGACATTGAGTTCATGTAAGCAAGTTTCCAATGAGGCAATCATAACCAATCAGTACTAGTGGGTGACGTATTCATTTGACACAGAAACTTTGACGCTGGTTATTATTCAATATTTTTTCTTAGTATCAACAAATCCCATGAAAAGATCAACAATGTGTTAATTTGTCTCTTAATATTTTCTGACTTCCTTGCTGTCTGTGGCACTCTGCTCCAAGCCTTTTGGTTCCTACTGAAGATGTAATTCACAAATATACAGTTAAAAAAAAGTAATTTCCAAAAACAGCTTGTTACTGTAGTTTTTATCAACCATTACTCACAGGAGGAAATAGTGCATTTGGTGGGCACTATTTTCAGTGGCGGATTAATCCACATTTGGTGCTCTATTAAGTATTTTGAGCAGCAGGATGGTGTTTGTGGGACTGAGTCAAAATAAACTACAGTGTGTGTGTTCATGGTAATGAAGGAACACCCAGTGCAACAGTGTGGCCCATCGATGTGTTTTTAATATTTTCTGGAAAACAATGGATCTCTATGGCACAGAGGAAGAAGATATATCAGGCTTTGGATACGAACACAATACTTGTTGGTAGAATACATTCACTTTGCTTTAAGGGTTTTTGGAAATATTCCAAGAACTGTTATTTCTGTAGGTCAATTTACAACAACCTCAACCAGCTGCGTTAATGTAATCCATGCTTGTTGCCAGTTTTGTGGCCAGGAACATGACCTCCACATTTTTAATCCTTCCATCAAAGCTCTGATTGGTTGATTGTTTCTCAAACCAGGGAAAACAGCTGTCCTTTATGACAACACCAGACCTTTTTGAATCACAGAACTAATTGGATATATGGCTACCATGGATACCATTTTCCAACAACACAATGCAGAACAGTTATTACACAATTTAAATATTATTTTTCTTGCTAATTTTGAAGTTTTCAAATTTGACATTAGCTGCATAGTGTTCCAAAGTTGAGTCAAGTTTGATTGACCTGCATCATTTTCTGTTTATACAAAATGTACTCTTACTGCCAAAATGGTATACTGTCATCATAAGTACATACTAGTCTATACTTTAGGTAAGTAGCTTGTCAAACACCCACAGGGGATCTTATTTCCTCAATTTTATTTAGTTTGCTTTGTATCAAATACTCTAAATCAGTCTGTCAGTGGTTTTATTGTGTGTTGGTTTCACAGCATCACACAACTCCTGAGAAGAAGGACATGACGTCATCATTCAAATTCACTCTCTGAGAGTTGTGCTCATTCTCAAAGGACAATTTCCCCTTTCTTCCTTTATAAATAACTCTCATTTCCAACTCTGAGATGGAACATATTTCTACCTCAAAATGTCAGTGCAATGTTGGTGCTTGATGAATATAGTCTCTGAAAATCATGACTCTATAAACTCAAGTTATAGTCCTAAAATAGATTTCACCTAAACAGTTTAAACATAATATTAACCTTAAATCCTAAACTCACATCATGTAGAGGTGAGAACTAGAAGAGTGGCCTCACCTTGATAAAGCTTTTGTCCTGCTGAAGGTCTACAGCTGGTTCTCACAAGTATAGTAAAATGAGTATGCTGTCTTCTCCTAAACTCATGGTGTTCCATTTTATTTGATTGCTAACAGATAAAGCCTCTCACCTGCTCAGAGAGCGAGGCAGATTGAGAAATATTGTCGGCTGGCGTCAAATTTGTTGTGATTAAGCTAAACAAGGCTTTGTGCGGCTCTGCAGTGCATCTGTAGAGAAAAATCAATCACAGCCTCCATTCCCTGACACTAATTTGATTTAGTTCAATTTGAAAAAACAGGGCTGAGTTTGGCTTGGCCACCGGGACCAGCTACCAACACATTTTACGACAACTATTCACTTTATGATCTGCTATTTCCATTTCTCCAAAAGTCGGAAATACAGGGGGGAAATGATTGGAACTATTTTTGCCTGTGCTTTACACAGCTTTTCTGAATATCTGAATGTCTTACAGGACACACTGGTAAGTTTCACTTTTCCTTTTTCATAAGACAGTTATATGAAACATGCTTAAATCTATCATATGCCACTGATATTGATATTCTTAAGCTTTTAAACAGTGCGGGTCAATTAGACCTGTAACATAAGAGTGTAATAGGTTTAAAGTTATATAATGCTGCCATGATGCCACAATTGAAGGTTTCTGTAGTTTTCTAATTGGTTTTACACCTGATTATCATGTCTTGCAGGAGAAACACAGAGCAAAAATCCAGTAAGTAGTGTCCAACTTCACCTTTTAAAGGTCACTAAATGACAATCATTTTGCCAATGACAGGTCATTTTGTTGATGCTATTCCACGTATTATCCCCTATGCTTGAGAATAGATATTGTATTTCCTTACTGTTGATGATGCAACGTGAAGGTTGAGCTTGATCACAGAACCCCAGGAATTGAGTTACATTGTTAAGCAATTTGTTAAGTTGTTGTTAAGTTAAGTTGATTAGTTAATAGACCCTTTTACAGTTTGTAAACAATGATGACGTATGTAAGCATGCACACACATTTTGGCAACGGAAGTATGACAGACGGCAATAGCTTGTCAAGCTATGGAAGGGCATTAATCAACAAAGATCGCGAATGCTACCTAAACAAACTGACTTTGACAAATGGTGACCGACTTCCAGATCCGTGTGCTATTACTGTGTGGGTAGAAGACATTAGCAAGTAGCCCAATATTCAGTAGCCAGATATATACACGTATTTGATGGAGAAACCTAACGTGTTCACAAGCGAGAAACTATGAGCATACAGGTCACTAGATGCTTACGCCTACGTTATCTGTGTTTATCATTATAGTTAAGCGTTGTAGCATGCTAACATTAACTAGTTAGCACTAAACACAAAGTGCAGCTGAGCTATGGGAATGGCATTAGTTTGCAGGTATTTAGACAAATTTAAATTTTGACCTGATGATGGTGCTAGATGAAAAGTCAGAGGACCACTGAAGTTATTACAATTTATCCTGAGAGGAACACGAATGTCTGATTAGACCTCTTCTCAGGACTGTATGGGCATGCACAGTCTGTGCTTGATTGGTCCCTTATTCCCTTAGCTTAGCACTTTCTGGGGCAGGACAGCTTACACTTTATCAAGTCTTACTGGTGCATGATAACCTCACATAATTCCTAGAAAAGCTCCATCCAATTGAAAACATCTGCGCGGGGATGCAGGTTGAATGTCAACCAGTGTCACCAAATGTCTGTGAATGCACTCAACATCACAAACTGACATCATCTTAAAATGTAACAGCATGTGAGGTGGATTGTTCCTTTAATAATGCAGACAAATTACCACTTTAATAGTTATTTAAAAAAAACAATGTTTTTGATTTCCATCCAGAAGCAGTGGGCAGTAGTCTAGCAATAGTCTATACTTTGTGGAAGAGAGGGTGGTTTCATTTATTTTACTTCTCACTGCCTCACTTTCACTTTAATCACAGCTTTCACTCCCTCCTCTTTCATTTGAAGACCATCCATAAAAGTCATTTGATACACCCCTGTGATAATGTCCCTCCTGCCATTACATAGATGGAGCAGGAGATATGTGCACGTGTGCACAGGTGTCTGTGTGGAATGTGAGGAACCAATAACCTTGTTAAAGGCCTCATATATCTCTGTACACTGTCTAACCCCGAGAGCTCAGGGAGAACAGCTGCTATTGATAAGCTTCATATAAATGCTCAGACACCTGCTAGGCATATGTTGAGACAGTGAGGAGGCTTTGTGCTAGATTAGAATGCTTCTCTCCATGGAAATCTCTATTTTGGTGAATTCCCATAAGGGTTTTCTGGGAAACTGGACCACAGTGTGCTGACACCTCAAATTTGGTTGGAGCTGCAGACTTTTCAGTTTATCCCTGTACACACAGATGCTCACAATACACACAATGAATGAGACTAAAAGTCTAAATCCCCACTAAAGATCCGTAAAGGCTGCAATATTTATCACATACCACAATACAAAAATGAACACCAGACTAATGATATTACTTTTGTCAGAGTCTTGTCTCCAGGGAGCTACGATTTAAAATTTGACCCCCTGATTGTAGCCTACTCCAGAGCAGGTTATGCAAAGAATGGGTTTGGCTTCAGAAGTGGTGGGGGACACAATGACGTCAGGGGTTTTGACTTCATTACTTATTACTTAAATACTATATTACTGACCCTGTTGAATTGAGCTTACCTACCACGCTGTACCGAAAGCATATCCCACCAACTTTCATTGATTGACTGATTGATTGAAACCCGAAACCTTTACATCAGTCTACACTAGCATGTAACGTATTATGATGAAATTAGTTATCGCTTTCCAACAATCCAACAAAATAGGCTGAATTGCCGAATTGTTACTGCACTACCCCTATCCTATGTCACATTTAATTTCCTTTCAATCTACCATCTTTTTGGGAGAATATTAAAGCCTCCCTGTGCAGCTTTTGACCACTAGTAGTGCTATAGAGCAATGTTTTAATGAGTGGGTCTCAGTTTGTTCCTGCTGCCAGTTTCATGCTACTCCACTGAATGACAGTTGGTAGTGGTAGTGCACCAAGAAACATAGCAATGTGCCAGGAAAGGCAGGGACTTTCAGCTAGCAAACATGGATGCTAACGATGCAGGTTTAAAATATTAAACATAAATATAGTAAATAGAAAGAAAACTTGGTTCATTTTCAAGAAAACTCAATAGGGCACGTTTAACTGTAAATCAAAATATAGAAAAGAAATTAAAATATATATTGCAAATGGCCCCAACAACTGCCACCAATCAGAGGTTATGGCACCTTGTATGAAACCTGAGAGACAAAACCCAGGCCACAGATCACTCACTGCTGCTCCTAAAGCTAATTACTGTGAGCACATGGTAAAAACTGAAGGCAACCCACATGAGTGCATCAACATTTTTATCAACTCAGAGCTTCATCTGGGTTATGATGGCAGTAAAAAGACACTGTTAGAGAGATTTTAGTGGATTTTGAAAACTGATGGACAGGTCACATCTGTCCCAAGTGGAAATTATGTCCTTGAGGCTATGGAATCACCTAAATCGAAAGGGATCTTCCTCTGCGAACACGAATGCACAAATGTGATGGCAATTTGCCAGTTACATTACACAATATCTGATGTTGTCACAGGTTGTCATTTGTAATTTTGATTGGTTGCCAAGCTTCAGGAGGAGCCTGTCAGAGGGCAGACGCCAGGATGAAAGTAGAGATAGGGATGCATGAGAGTGGCATGCTGCAAATGATGGCATGGTGAAATTTTCCATGGGGCTGTGATGGATAATGAATGCCAGTTTACAATTAAGCAAGTGCAGTACAAAATCTGTGATTGTACTCTACGCAGACAGTTTAACAAATGGCTTAATAAGATGTGCACACCTCCATCCCCAAATCAGAGCAGTAGGATCACTTGCAGAGCAGCATTCAACAGGTGGAGCAAAGGTGGCAGAAGATCGCCCTGACATTACAACTATGCCCAGGAACAACAATCCCATTCCTCAAGCCACAAAAACAACATGCTGAAATGGATCCAACTTCTGGTCAGCACTATAAAGTCATACACTCCATATAACCGCTTAGACCTAAAACTTGGAAAAGGAAAACAGAGGATCAAATGATTCTGTATGGCTGGTATATCGTTTTTTTATTCCCACCTCAAAGATGGTGTACTTTTAAGTGGAACTGGGCATCCTGGTGGCCTAGTGGTTAGGCTGTGTACCGTATAATAGCAAGGTTCCAGGATTAATTCTGGCTAGAGACCTTGGCTGTATGTTGTGTTCAGACGAAAACAAACGACATCAGCCTTGACTACCAGCGGTTAATTCAACATTAATAATGAATTACAACACTTCCTTTCAGTAACAGTTCCACCTGGTCATCGGTCCAAGCAGAGAAATCTCTGCTCTTACCTTTCTCCATTGCTCTTCTTCATTTGTAGTATTTACTGCAACTAACTAAACAACCAACGCAGAGAAGACAATATGCTTCCTGTTTACACCGGCATGTGCATGCCCAGTGCACGTGAATGGTCTTGTGATATGAGTTTTCAGGTGTGTAGTATGGTCAGAGATTACTTCTGAAATGGTGATAAAACGCTTGTGTGTACGGAGATTGTTTTTGTTTTAAAATGCCGTTTTAAAACTAAGTTGTTATAATTGAACGTGATTCAGGGTTTTGCAGAATTGTCCAATATCAATGTTCTATCAGGTAATAGGGTTGAAGATCATTATAAGGATGTGGAAGGACGTGAAACATCATGAGAGAGAGAGATTAATTTGATTTGATCACTCATTTACTTTACATTACCTTGTCATGGCAGGTTTACAGAAAAACCTAAGTTATGAAGTTTAAATCATAAAAGTAAAACATTCTTTTCACATGAACATAGGGATGATATTATAGGTAATACAACACAGGTTGTCTTCTCTTTGATTTTGGTTCCATATTTACACAAGTTTTTACACCGTTGTATTGTCTAAATGTTTTTACAGGGTACCTTCCCTTCTACTATAATCACCTGCTGTGCTAAATGAATAGCAGCAATTACTTATGTCGACAGACATCCTTTCAAAAACCAGAGGAAGCCATTAATCAATGCTTCTTAAAGTACAACAAGAGCACAGGTGCTGTTCAGAGACAGAGAGACAAAGAAAGAGAAAAAACAGAGCTTAAGATGCAACCTATGCAAATGAACCCTCCTTAATTTCCTTGCAAATGGCAAATGATTTTCTACGGCTGACTGACTTATCAGGCTCTGACACGGCGGGGTGTGTTGTTCTGTGTCTTCACCTTGGCACTGCAATCACAGGAAACACACACTCCCATGCTGTACACTTGCACCCTCTACTCCACAAAGCAGCCATTGCAGGAGTGGGGGGAAGAGTGAGACGGGTGGTGGTGGTGGTGGTGGTGGTTGGGGGGGGGGGGCAAACAAACCCTCCCTGATATAATTAGTTTTCTCCACTGCACCTAATTAACCTTTGTCTGTGTGGCACTTACGCATCTCATTCACAAGCCAAGCACTCTTTCATTAGCGGCATGTTGTGTTTTTAATGTGTTTTACCAGTCATGGTGAGGTAGCTCTTTGTAATCTTCAAACTGCTTCTGTGGTGCAGTTTGAAACCGGGGACTGGCGTACGTAAAAGCAGAGGAGATGAAGTGGGTTTTGTGATGATTAGATTCAAAGAAGCCAAAGAAAGGGTTTGCAGTGATGTGGTTTCATGCATATCAAAGGACAAAGGGTGAGGAGGCAGATCAAACTGCACATGTGGACGGCAGATACATACACTTGAATGTCCAGCATGATCCTCTTGTCCTCCTCGACGTGGACTCCCCAGATACAGTCCTGGCCTTTATCGTAGGCTTCAGGCCAGTTAGGCGACAGCACCACTCCAGCTGAATCTGTGATCTCGCCACTACACACAGCTGGAAAATACACAACCGTGGATATTAAGACAGGCAATGCTGAGTGTACAGTTCATTTTATCAGCACACATAGAGCAATAGGGCTGGTTGTCAAAATTGCGGATACAATTCCTACGTTTCGGTGACAATACCAAAACTATGCTAAACTATGCTTTACGAAATATAGACATGTTTTTTCTAAAATTCTTAAAAGTTGAGTGCTTTCTAAACACTAGCAGCCACACAAGAATTTTGCCCAAGTAAAATAGTCTGGTCTAAAACTGGCAAAATGTTTATTTAAATCAGGAACTGTCTCATCAAGGAATAAGAAAACAAGATCTTGACTCTGACCAGGCATTCAGTTAGACTATTATTATGGAAACTTCTTCGTCAGCTGTAATCTGATTCGAAGCAAATTGAAAGGTCAGTGGTAAACAGGTGTTCAAGTTCAAATACCGTATTTCCTCAAATAAAAACCAGTAGTCACACAACACGTTGCTGCAAATGTCTAACAATAAAAGCCTTGAAATGAAGGGTAAGGGTTTCTGTCCACTGAAACGCTAGAGGGCTTTTAATTTGAAACTGACACAGGAAGTGTTGAGTAACAGCGTAATGCAGTAACTTTAACAGGGCAAACAGGAACAGATCAAAATGAGGCTTCGTACTAAAATATGACCAATTATAATTATCAAACAGGGAATTTGAAATAAAGACCTGCATCTAATACAAGCCTGCTTCAGATAAAAGCCTGTTACCTTCTGCAGTTCAGGTAAGTCACTATTTGAGGAAATACAGTAATTAAAACTTTAAGAACAGAAGCAAGGTGTATAACTTGCAGGGTGCCCAGGTCCAAGGAAGCAGTGTTGCAAGGTCTGGAATCATCACTCTCTCCATAGGAAAACTGGGACCTATGACTTACCTACCTGTATCTGAGGAGGACCGAACAGTTTAAATAAAATACATGCCCAAACTCACCGGAACCTGAGCCTGAAGAAACTCAAAGCAAATGGGACCCACTTCTAAAGATCCTGTACAAAACCAAGTGTGGGATGCAAACATGGTTTTGCAGCCCAAAACCTTAATTCCTTCTTTTTAATTTACAATTATAGCAAATATTGTCCACACTACACTTGTCCCTACACTGGATTTGACTTTCCTACATTTGTTTTCTTTAAGTGTTCATTTCACCTGGATAAAAATGTTTCCTTTGTTGTAATCAAACATAAAATAAAGTCCATTAAAGATGGCGGTAACTTGAACAGCCAATCGGTTTGTTTTAGTACTGCATGGTATCCATACCAAAAAGTGTGGCTGTATGAACTATAGTTGTACTAAAACACTGAGGTGTATATGAACAGTTTATGAGTAAATAACCAATCTAGGCTATTCTACTATATATTGGCTGTTGCCATTGTGTTTCAAGCCAGTAATATGTTGCATGTTCATTGACTAACTAAAACTGCAGCATAAGTTGTTCTTGGGTCCTGTCTGATCTAATTAAATCAAACTGTATCCTTGTGTGTTTGCAGACCCAAACACCCATCGTTAGTAAAGTTGGACCCAATCTGCAGTACCAACAGCCAAGTCCTGCTGAAATGTCCCTGAGCAAGATACTGACCCACTGTCTACTCATTTTAAGAGAATTGTGTCAGCTAAATGCCTAAAATAAAACATGTAAGGTACTAAGAGTGATTTAAAACAGGATGTAAGTGAATGTGGATGGGTCACTACAGTACACACAAGACACATACACAGACATACAGACCTCTGCAGGCAGGCTCGGTCTCATTCCACTGGGGATTGTTAGAGTCCATGCATTCAATGGTGATAGATCCCTGTTCCAGAGTATAGCCGGGGTCACAGGCAAACTCCACCACAGCTCCCACTGCCCAAGTGTGGTCGCTACTGGTCAGGTTACCGTACTTCACGAAGGGTTCGTAGCAGTGGCCTGCAGCAAAGGCTGTGGTACAAAGACATTTTCAGTGTTGGAAAGGAGTCAGGTTTTACCCAAAAGCATGTTAGAAGCTGTGCTTGCCAGAAGAGTTAGCATCTCCATAAATTATATGGCCACGTGACATTTGTAAGGTCCTTAATAAATTGCCATATCTGACATTTAATGAAATTAAATTGTAACTTGTTTGATTTTACCGTTTCGTGTTTTTCTTGAAATCATATTGCATTTCAAAACAATTGGCTAGTTATCTTATTTATTTCAAGGCTGATTTCCTGTGAGACACACTAAGAAAAAAGTTTTATGATAACAAATATGTCAAGCTGTGTTACAGGGAAATGTTTAAAAATGTATGAAAAAACATCTAGATATTCAATCTAATGGTACAGCTATGAAAGAATGACCTAAATTGAAACATTTTACTCAGTTTAAGTATTTCACTATAATAATTATAACAGTGGTGCAGACTGAAAGAAGTGCTAGAACAAGATACAAAATAAACATATGTGAAATGTGACCATATGATGCTGATGTCAACCAGCTTCAAATCCAACTTTGAAGTTACCTAAGTGGAACATTAGGGTTCAAGTGGTTAAAGTGTCCACCTAGAACTTGGAACAACTGATGTAAAAGCTTTTATTAGCTGCATTGAAGATGGATTATAAATGTTTGCAATACTTGTGAGAATCATTCAGTTATGGCTCTAGAGACAGTGATGTCTGCTGGTCCACCATTTTGGTCAAGACTGAAATATCTTGAATATTTCGGATGGATTGCCATGAAATTTGGTACAGATATTCAAAGTATTGAGAGGATCTAGTAATAATTTGACACAAAATTTGGTTCTGACATTCATGGTTCCCAGAGGATGAACTGTAGGCTAATGCCAGCAATGAAAATCCCATCAGCCCCGGCTGTTCATTGTATTTAGTGCTAACTAGCTAATGTTAACATGCACACACACCATACAAAGATGGTAACTGTGGTAAACATTAACTGCTTAACATCAGCATGTAAACACTGTCATTGTGAGCATGTTAGCATGCCGACATTAGCATTTAGCTGTTCCTTATGCTGCATAAATGCAAGAGCGGGAAATCCTCCTGTTATAGCAACTTGGGAGTGTTCACACATTATATGGTTACCCCCATTGTTAGAATTGTAGTCACACCATTTAAATAGCCTAACGAAGACATTTGTTATTGTGTTACATTTGTAAATGTACATTCAAAACCAGATTCAAAAAGTCCTGCGTTGTGTCCAGAACACATTAGCTACATTTTAGAATTTGTATAAGGTTCCCACCAACACAGGCAAGTCCACAGTTAGAGTCAGAGATGTGGATTCTTAACAAGTAAAAAGACAATTTATTTTGAATCAGTAAAATGATATGAACATTAAGAATAACAAATTCCTTTAACCAATACAGGGTGTTTTAAAATACAAATGCCATGAACACAATCAAATTACCATAAATAACCAAAACAGAATATAAATTATCTTTAAATGAAGGAGCTACTAATAAACTTGAGGAAGGGCTGCAACTGATTACAAAAAGGGGAGGTACGTCAGGCAAATGGCCTACTGACTCCACACGAAGCACACTGGAATAAAAAAACAAACAGATGTGCTTAAGGTGCAGTCATGCAAATAACAAAGGGAAAGGAGGCACTTGCCATACTGCACACCCCTGCATTAATATAGATACAACCACCCCCTACAAGAATATAATTACAGTTGAAACAATTTTTTTTTAAATTGGTAGTAGTCCCAAATTAAAATATATTAAAATACTTGGGGTAAAAACTATCAAAACTAAAAGCAATCTAAAAGAACCACAAAATTACAATAAAATGTCAAACAGAAAAATCAAAAGGCTGTTTTTGCTGAAACAAGTCAATAATCAGCTAAAACGGCATAAAATCAATACAAATAGTACTAATTGTGCAAGGACATTAATGTGAGCAAGACAAGGAAAGGCAGCAGTGGTAGTCTCTACTCTTGGCTGTCTGTAACACTCCCACAACCAATGGTATGGAGGGAATCTCTTAGTACCAGGCTGACAACCTCTAAGCCTGGTAGCCTCTGCAAGCTGTATCTGGGGGCATATAGCTCAGGAGCAGCGAAGCACACCGGGACAGTCTCGACCACAGAAAGAACAGGAACACCACGCAGCAGCGAAAGCGGAAGATCGGAACTTGAGGTATTAGTAATTGCACTGGCCAAATTGCGCACGTGAGTTTTAACCTACTGGTTACACTTCCAAATTGTTCCTAATGGACACATGTTTGAGTGGCAGTTAGAAATGGCTGAATGAATGCTCATGAATGAAGTTAGCTGTTCACTAGGGGTGGAATGGTTTGTCAGGATAAAGAATGGACCATTAAATCTTTTAAAGACGAGCTTAAACAGCATTATGTTCTGTTAATGGCTATAATGAGGTCCGTTGCTCCCTTTGGACTTAATCCCATTTGCGGCAGTGAAGCGGAGGCCTAAGCAGATTATACTGATTGTATTTCCAAGTGGTCCTCATGGACCAGAGACGGGTGAGAGCTGAGACAAATGTGAGGACAAAAGATAAGAGAAGCTAAGTGATATCTCACCCTGACCTTTAGATAAATCCCTGTTCCTTGAAACAGTGTTGCTTGAAACTTACTGTAAAATACATCATGGATTCTCCTATATAAGCTTATGCTGGTAGAAGCTGCAAGTTAATATTGTGTACCTGAAAGACTGTCCTTGATTCTTTTATTCTCAAGCACCAGAGAGGAAAAAAGTATGATGTAGCTTTACTGGAGGCCTACACTGAGAGCCTCCATTAAATGACTACAAAAGCAACAGATATATAAAAAAAAAATAAAAAAAAATAAACGGTTATGGATGTGTTTAAATTCACCCAATAATGTGTTTATTGCAAAAACTGCAATTAAGGCCGTAATGAAAGTGAAAAATGTATTTTTATCTAGAGAGTATTTTAGAAATGGGGATTTTGTTCTTACAAAAATCCTCTCCTGCACCTATCAAATTCCATTGAGAAGTGTGTGAAGACTGAGTAGAGGGCAGTGGAGATGGCATTTTCTGTGGATCTGTTGGTTTTGTATGCAAACTGGTGAGGGTCCAGGCTAGCTGGGATGTTGTTTTTGATGTACTGGAGAACCAATTTCTCAAAGCACTTCATAAGAACAGAGGTGAGAGCCACAGGGGGGTAGTTGTTTCGACTACTCACTGCAGACCTTTTTGGTACAGGGACGATGGTGGTTGTCTTGAAGCAGGTGGGCACAATCTCCTGTGACTTCTTACTGCCCTTCGAGTGCAATAGCTTGATCCGGGATGTTGTGATGAAGCCAGGCCTCTGTAAAAATGTGGGCACAACAGTCTCTGATTTCCTGTTGCTGGGTTAGCCTGAGTGTTATTTCAGCCATTTTGTTTCCTGCTACCAGACATTAGCCAGAAGTAGGCTGGGTAGTGGAATAGCCTTAGGTCCAAGCTGGGTTATCCCAGCTCTCTTCCCCCTCTTCCTAGGGCGTTTGGTCCGGCTGATCTGGTGGTCGGAAGATGTGAGCAGTGATCGTCTCAAGTACTGCTGCACTTAATCTGATCCCTACACTTCCTTTTCCGACGTTGATGAGTGTATTTCTGTCATAAGTAATGCATGCTTAAAAAACAACAATGACAAATTAAAACAAAAATGTAGCAAAGTTTGAGAGAGCTACTGGATGCTGCATCTGCACGTGCCGCCGTCACCAATCCAATCAACATCAACATCAGGCCATGTAGTTGACGTTTAGAGCTGGTTGGATGCAAACTGCATTTTGTTGTGTTTGTACTTGTACCATGTGCACTGACAGTAAAGTTGAATCTAATCTAATCTAATCTAATATAGCATGTTAGCATGTAGCTCAAAGTACTGCCTCAAAGTTGTTAATAGGGCTGTAAATTCCTGTTAGGCCTAACCAACATAAACAGTGGTGAACACTACAGCTACATCAAACCTACAGATGCTATATTCATATTTTAGAGTCCATAGTGTACATGGCTTATTTAATTTAAAAGGAAAATTAAATACATTTGAAGTATTCAGTATTGGTTAAATTTCACAATTAGGTATTTTAGCTATTTATGGAATTCAAATTATTGCTATTTTCAAGGTGTGAGTTTTCTTCCAGTCTTCAGATCCCTCCCACCAATGTCTTTTTCTTTTTCTTTTCAACATCTGAAAGCATTTGGACCTTTCACCGCTCTTATACAGATCGAGCAGCACTTCTTTTGGTGGTGGTATCGCCCTTGATTGCCCCAATTTCATCATCGCTAGAACTCCTGACCTCCAACCTTCTGTTATTCATTATATCTTTAAATCAATAATTCGCTGAGAATTCACAGCAGGCCAGCATTTCTGACTGATGTTAAGCTGGCCTTAAGCAATGAGTAAGCTTACATCTTTTTATATGAAGTCCCTTGTGATTTCATAATGAATGCTTTCTGATGTTTTTTTCTGCCATGTTTTCTCCAAGTTTTTACAATTTGTGACATCAAGCAAAAGCCCACATGACGCTAGCATGACAAACACTATGTCACCACACACGGCCATATTTGGAAATACTGCGGTCCAAAAACTAAGCTTGCTAGTACCACCCACACACAAGCAATGATGGTGATCAAATGAGCAAGTCGGTAATCTTGGCGTTGGCAATATCTTTGCCGCACCAATGTAAAGTTATTCTTAGGCACTTTTATTATATACACCTCGGAAAAAATACAGAGGTCCGGACCTCGGTGACCTCAATGATGGGTACGGCCATCGTCTTGCACTTAATTTATCCATAGCTCTGGTGCATACCTTGGTACCTGATGGCAATGCCAGTAGATGTGCCTGTAGCATCTGTAGTCAGCTCAATGAAAAGATGCCTGGATGTGCTGAGTAGACCTTCATTGGGCAGATACTCCACCTCATACGAATCATACAGGGCAGCTGCATCTATGCTGTCACCATTCTTGATCAGCAGCCTAGAAGAAATGGAACAAAGAATCATTTAGCAGGGTTCTTCCTGGTGATGAAATCAATACCTGAGATACTTTTAGAATTTAAACAACCATACCTGATTTTGCATGGTGTAGCCAATGTATAGAGAAATGTATACTTTATATCAAAGCTGCACTGATAAATATGTTTGCAATTGATCAACTGACTATGTGTAATGTGAAGGAGTTGCTCATAGTGATGAACCCACAGAGAATTATCACCAACTCTGCAGCTCTACTGAGTTGTTCTGCCTCTTTTAGCTCCTTGTTTGGGATTTCCAGCAAACCTTGCTTCCAGCAGAAGCAGGGATCTGTTTTCAGTCAAAAAAGATCTTATAAACCCACTGTGCACTACCTGCCCATCACTAAACAGCAGAAGTTAGTGACTAGCTGGTGAACATTTAGCAGCTAAAGAGAGAGGTATTTTTCTGAGAAGTTGGTAGACATCAAACCAGAACTAAAAGTGAAATGAATTTTGGATTCATCAGTTGGACACAAACACAACTCCAAATTGATACTAATGTTGCTCCATGTCTGCTGGATGGGTAAATAGGCAACTGTTGGCTAGCATGATCACCAAATTAACTAATATGTCAGATGTTGTGTTTTCAGCTTGTTCCGCTGTCCCCAAGTGGCAGAAAAAACAATTACTGCAGCTTCAAAGGATAATGCAGAGTCACATCATATAGTTCAAATTGTAATTAAGAGCAGCTGAGTTGGAAAAAGCCTCCTAGTTGTAATTATGAGTCTGAGATATTGGGAATTTCTGACGATGAAGATGTCTCCCACTTGGTGAAAAGAAAACTACAAACCATTGGCAAAATGGCTGCAAATCCTCCATCACTAACAGTCACATTTAAATAAAATCAAATATTAACACTGATGCAATTGATAAAGCTAATTTAAAAGGAGCTTTATATGTTTGTTTGTATCTGGTTTCACTTGTTAATGAACCGCTTCAAATGTACGCTATATAAATGGTGTGACTATAAGGTGGGTGTAACAGCGGGTAACCATCCTGAAATAATGTGAGAAGACTCCCAAGTCAGAATAATACAAGGGGTTTCCTTTCCTTCCCACTCTGCTAACACTGCATGACTGCAGCATGATTCTTGAACACGAGCCGTCAGATGGTCAGACTTGTTGTAAACAAGACAACAGTTTAACCACATTATCTAAACCTCTTTATTTGGAGGTAAAAACTAAAATTGGTAATAATCTTTCATCTTTCCACACCACTACTGTAAGTACAGTAGATCAAAGTTCAAGCAGGAAATTGGTGTGTGAACTATGGTGGATGTTTACACTGCAAAAACAGCCCTACTAGAAAGAAGCCAAATATTCTTAAATATAATCAAATTGTCTTGTATTGAGCAAAAACAATCTGCCAATGGGGTAAGCCAATTGTGCTTGGCTAGAATTCTTAAAACTAGCAAAACAGTCTAGCCACTGAAAGACCGTCTTAAAACTAGACAAAATGCCAAAATGTAAGCAAATTGTGCTTGGAAAATGTGCTTAAATTTAGTGCTATTGTCTTGAAATAAGCCTATATAACCTAGAATTTACAGTGAAAAAATAATTTTCTGTAAGGCAACAGTGCTAACCACTGCACCACCATGCCACCTTGAGTAGACAGACATTAATCTCACATTTCTTTTCACTTCTTTATTGTTGACTCAGTATATCCAGAGGCTGCACAGAACAAAGGATTCAAAAACAACATAAAGACCATTGGTGGTCAAGGTGAAAATGAAAATGTAAGTGTAAGATCTATGGCAAGATAACAAATGTAACAGTGCTTTAAACCTTCTTATAATAAACAGGGTTCGTACAGCTTTACTGTAAAAGTTAAGCACTTTCAAGGTACCTAAACCAAAAATGTCCAGACTCTTGAAGCCTTTGTCATCACATCTAAATTGTGCCTATAAATACCAGGAGACAACAAACAAATATAGCGATGGGATCGTTTGACTTCAAACATTAAAAGATTTTAGGTTTACATGAGTGACTGTAGATGAAACACCAGATGTTGAATGTTGAAAATCAAGCATTTTTCAAGGAGTATATTCAAATTCAAGCATGTTCCTAAGCTTGAAAACATAATGGTGAAAATTAAGCATTTTCCACACTTTAAAGACTTTGTACGAACCCTGTTAATTTCGGGGGAGTTAATTCTGGTAATTCTAGTTTCAAGCATTAAGTTACTCAGAACCAGTAATAAAATCTCAGCAACAAGTTATAGTATCTTATTTAGTACTTGAAGATTAAAAAGCTTGAAACAAGTGAAATGCTCTAACATAAAAACTGCCTGGTGAAGAAATATCTTGTCAGACACAAAACAAGCATATATTGCCTTGATTTAAGATATCATCTTACTTAGATTGAGATGAATAATTTTACCATGCAAATTTGTTTTCTCTTCTACATACCTTTGACTAACCTGGAGGTTTGTTTACAACCTGTCTTAAGGCCAGTTCAGGCCAAAGATTCGGATGAGACTAAACTGTTTTAGAACGTTGCAGGAAAAGTTGCAGCGGTGTGATCTGGCCCATCTCAGTTCAATTTAAGCCGGCTGATGGCGTCGCCTGCGACTCAGCTTGTCATGACCTATACTGCAGCCAGACACCAGGGGGTGATCGAGATGTTTTGGCTTCACTTTTGGGGAGCTGATGTTGTCCATCTTTATATACAGTCTATGGTGTAAACTGACAGCTTTCAGAACGTTGCAGACCGGCGCAAGTTTTAACTTGTCTCCTCGTAAATCTGGTCTGGGCCCATGGTAGCAGGCTGCCTCTACCCACAGTGATCCTTGCAAACGCATGCTCTCTCCCCAAGCAACTAACAGAGCTTCAGTCGGCTGTGAGGTATCACAGAGTACAGGGACAGCTGCCTGCTGTGTATTAGTGAAACATGGCTAAATTATAATAATTGATAATTCCTCGCTTCGAGTCGCAGTGTTAAGTGATCCTGTGAGAATGGATCGTGATCCACTGGTAATGGGGACAAAAGCTGGTGTAGGTGTAGACGAGAGAGTCATATTGCTCTGAGGATATTGAACTTCTGTCCTCGTCATGTAGACCTTTCTACCTCTCTAGGGAGTTTGGACAGTTATTCATTACTGTTGTTTATATTTATTAATCTGAGGGCGAATGCCTGGGCTGCTGCAGATGTAAAATACAATACTGTGGTTAGGTTAGAAAACACTGTTAAACTATAACAGCACTATAAGGGGTCATAAAGAACCACTCATTAGGATTTCTACTGATTCCATGGCAGACAACTGTGACCCAGCTGATGCTTCATGGTGTATTGTCATCTGCAGTTGGGAGGTCTATTTAAGAAGTCAGACTTAGTGTTCATCCTCTGCATGTCACAGCCCTCCACCAGCAGCAGCCTCCACCTGTGGCTCTGTTCCTTCTTGGTTCCCCATGGAGGCCTGCATTGATCTCTCCCTGCTCTGCATTTGATGACTTAAATTATGCTTCTGAGGTAGCGAGAAGACAGAGTGTGTAACAGAGCGCAACAGAGCCCTGGTGTCAAAATAAAATCTATATTTACATTTATTCTTTATGTTTCTATTCACATTGACTGAACTAAGCTGAATGAGAAACTGTTCTTCCTTTTTGGTTTATTTATCTCAAGTCTGTTTCCTCCCAAGTTCAGTTGAAAACAATTTTATGCAATGAATACAAAGAGTGTAAAATGAATTACAAAATGTAACAGATTCTACTACATTCTTGTTAAGTGATCCATTAGTAAAATGCTCTGCTATTCCCCTAAAAGACCCAGAGATTGGATGAAATGCCCAGCTCTTAGAAGACTTGCCACTGTTTCTCTCATTACCTACAAATCATGTAGTGAATGCAGGCTTTTGAGTTTTAATGTATTTATTACATCCTTTCCTAAGTATGAAGCTATTTGTTGTTCATGTTCATACTGTACGGAAATGAATGGAACCAAATCGATGGAATGCTGGAATGCCAAGAATGTAGGTAAAATAATTTAAACCTTAAAGCGCAAACCCAACAGCACATTTAATGCAGCTTCAGGGTGCTTTCACACATTTTTGTGCAGTTCAGTCGAACTCTGGTGTGTTCAGTTTGGTTCGTTTAAGCTGGTGTGAAAGCTGTCAATCGAACGCTGGTGCAGAGCACAAACAGACCAAGACTACCTGAAAAGATGGGGATTGGTCTGCTTCCATGTCAAATCTGTTGCAGTTTGTTTATGTTGTGAAAGCAAAGCAGACCAACCACAGGAATGTGTGATAGTATAGACCAGGGTTCGAGACTAACGTTGTCCCGTCGTCCAGGGAATGATAGAAAATGTGTTTGGGACGAACAGAGATCTTCCCCGGGATTTTTGTATGTATGTATGTATGTATGTATGTATGTATAACTATCGCTTAGCAAATGAAAAGCTGAACCGAGCACTGACTACAATGGAGCGTGTCTTCTCATGCTGTTACTACAGTTACTATCAGTAGCTGGCTACTCAGTCATTGGATTGTAACAGTCTAGCCAGATGCTCACTACCACTACTTAGCTAACTTTAGCCAGGCGCTACTCTGGTTGTGTGAGAGTATATTATTTTTTCTCTGATAATGCTACATTGTGAACAACAAATCCGTGATGAAATCGGCAGGAGGAGAGCTAGTTAGCTGTTAGCAGCTGTTGGGCAGCAGAGTCCTGCAGTGTGTTTACAGCTAACAGAGCTAATGGAGCTAACAGAGCTAACAGCTGATGGAGCTAAACACTGGGTCCACTCCATTTCAGTGTGCCAGTGCACCGCTTAAGCCTCGTTGCTGCCCGATCCGTACATCCTGCCCGATCAGTACTGCAAATGTGCCCCTCTCAACAGAGATGAGAAGGAAGCGAGATGGCTCACTCATTAGCTACTTCCATCATCAGCTCTGGTAAAAAAAAAAACAATGTGTTTCATTCACAATGTTATTGATTAACACTTTTTTAAAACAAATTTGAACTTCTTCTGGATGCAGTCTGATGTGGTATATGAGTATATATGGTGACTTATATGTACTTCATATCTAGATACATACATAGACATATACATTATATAAGTAGTTTACATATTGTGTCATATATCAGAATTATGTATGGGATTGTTTTCTACGGAGAAATATATCATATACCTCATCAGACTGCATCTAGCAGACGTTACGACTTGTTTTAAAAACACGAAACTGTTTAAAGCTGGGGTAGGCAAAATCTGTGCAACCTAAGCAAAGCCTTCCGCCTCTCTCTCTGCTGCCTCGTATCACTCCGCTAAGCCCCTCCCACCAAACCCACAACTTCGACCGGCAGCAGAAGAAATCAGTTGCCCTGCAAAACTGTATCCCTCATAGGGCTCACTCTCCACGGCGTGAGCCTCACCGAGACCGCGGTCCTTCCTGCCGCGACTTGTCTTCTCAAAGACGCCCCTCCAGCGCTTCGCGGCTGCAGAGCAGAGCGCCCCAGGCTTCAGAGGCAGCTGCAAAGCCGTCCAGCAGTGGGAACAGAGGCTAGTACACCACACATACACCACTGTCCCCCATCAAAAGTTATTCCCCACTGTTTGTCATCATGCCTCTTTGCCACTCGTCGTTACGAGCGCCACGGCATCGAACATAATGAGCCTGAAGCTCCGTGTGGAGCCGGGACGTGTTGTTTTGTACTATACACCGCTGTAGGCAAAGGAGGTGTTGGACATTTATCACAAGTTGCAGGATTTTTGGCAGGATTTTCCACCATTGAATCAGGCTTTTACCATCTGAAAGGACGTGCACGCGTGTCAGCATTTGTAGCTCAGCCAATACGAACGCACCGTCTCTCTGAAATAACCTGTGATTGGCCAAAGTCTCCCGTCACGGGCTAGCTTGAAAACAGAGAGGAGGGGCTGAAGTAGAGGTTTGCTCTCAGACCACTTGAATTACAATATGCTGCACGGTTAATATAGCATTTTTGCCCAATGACGCCAAAGAAATACTGCCTACCCAACCTTTAAATGGTGTGAAATCTGTCAGCCAGCGGCAGCAACCATGTAAATGTCAGCTGACAAAACAAACAATATTATAGAGACAGAGTGCATTTAAGTCCCGCCCACACCGGAGGGGGAAACAATTCAACGCTCTCCATTGACTTTGTATTGTGTGAAGGTGCCTCCTTGTCATTTCGGTCTGCTAGCAAACAACAGAAACATGCTTAAAAGCTGCTGTGTGGTGGGATGCACTACCAACAGGGTAAAGAACCCAGGACTAAGTTTCTATAAGCTGCCGAACCCAAAAAACTGAGCTTTTCAGAAGACAAAAGTGGATCCAGACGTGAGGCATCAGCAGGAAGAATGGGAAAACTGTGGGATCCTGACACTCAGTATGCCTATGTGTGCAGCAAGCATTTTGTCACTGGTCAGTTAAATATCCAAATGTCAGTCAGTTTTAGGCTAACTACATTGCTGTAAGCATTTTGACAATATGCAACTTGTGTAGTTGAATGTGGCTGAATCAGAAAGCTATGCAGTATTATGTTTACTTAGCTTGAGAAGGGACACTGAGATAGACCGACAATATTGAGTTTGTCAGTATATCTTTTCCTCTCTGGTAGACATAGTGTGGGAAATAATAATAATCAATGTAGTCGAATCACTGGTAGTGAATCAGTATTAATGTAAGAAGGGTCAGGTCAGGGAGGACACAGCTTTATGCTCACAGACAATATGTACCAAGCACAAAACCACAAGATAATTATAATCAGAAAAGTGCAAGTCGACATGGTGCAGGTGGTTATGGATGGATACACAAGAACAGTAAAAGTACCTAGAGTACCATGATTTAGAAAAAACAGTACGGGTAACAGAAGGGTATAAAAGTGAAGACCTGTACACTGTATGATCAGTTGTTGGAAGAACTCGTGTTTGCTGTCTTGGTTGATTCAACAGTAAACTCTGCTCACATCTTGTTTTTTTTTAAAAGTTTGGTGAAGATCTGAAGAACATCTGGCCCATCTTCAAGATTTTTCTTACCACAATAGGGTGCTAACATAATCCCTTGACATACTGAAATCTAATGTTTTTAGCTAGCTACAGGCATTTTGTTAGCGTTTCAGCCCTTGGTTGTGTACTGTGGTGCCGATTGTTTTCCCCTCCGGTGGGTGTGGTTTCCAGAGTATGATGCGATGCGCTCTGTCTCTATGCCACTAACATCTAACAACTATGGATGATACTAACAACGTATAGAAACAACATTTTGATTTTGGCCTGGTTTACATTCACTTCGGGATGGTTATAATTGTTTTTCGGGATGGTTCCGGGACGGTGGTGAAAAAAGTTAGTCTGGAGCCCTGAGATAACTTTGTTATGATATGGCGCTATATAAATAAAACTGAATTGAAATAAAACTGAATTGAATTGATTGAGTAGACATGTGATTTTAGCATGAATTCAAAAGCTTAACTACGATTAAATCCATCTGCTGGTCGTGACATGTTAAGAAAGCAATCTCCCAATTTTTACAAGTATGAGGATCATTTGGTAACCATAGTAACATGTATCCGTGCCAGCACTTGAGTGCAGGGATTTTTTGTGATTCATCAGAAAGTGAAAAAGAGTTACAACAGGGGTGTACTGAGCTTATACTACTTCAGGAAATGCCTCTTTTTTTGTACCGTTTCTATCTGTTCATCGCTATTCATGATACACGCAGCCAGTTGCAGTCTATATTATTAATGCTCAGAATCAGTTCATTCTTTGTGAGATCTTTGTGATCATGTAAAGCGCAGGAATGAGTTGCAATAAGTTGTTGTCAGTGCCCAGTGTGCCCATGTGGGTCCATGTAGTGTTGATGATGCAGGATGGCATCACCAAAACTGTCCAATGAATGAGTCATCTGTTATCACATGATCCAATTTTCATACTTGGGTAACATGATAATACCTGAGCAGTTCCATTCGCTAATGAGGACCATGAGATGCAGCTAGAAGCCCTGAAATTGCTAGTAAATAGACCTTTGAGCTCAGATTATTTTGTTACATATGCACCACTGTTTCCATCTGTGTCACTTAGCAACTTTCTTTAGAAAAAGAGCCAAGTGACAAATCTAGTGACTTAGAATTAGTAGCTCAGATAAAGATCTGAATCTGGTTTGAATGAATGGTGATGAAGACGTGCTGATGATTTTGGTGTCTTTTGGTGATGTTTATTTGATCAAGCTTGGAACCCTAATTACCAAAGTCATTGAAGCGGTATGTATAGAATGACCAAAAAAGCAGATGGCTTTTAACAAGAAATCCTTGTCTTTGAAAAGCCAGCAGACCTCAGCTCATTACACTACCACCTTTTACACTGTGCCAATTCTCTATCTTCTCCTCGTCATCACTTCTTTCTGATCTTTTCAGTTTCCTCAGAGCCGTCCAGATGTCTCTTTATATCTCTGAGGTCTATATTTCTAGCAGGGGTGTAAGAACGGGACAGATCAGCTATTGGCTGGTATACAAAATGGATTATTCAGCTAATTTCCCCCCTGTGACTCTTCCTTTCAGTCCTCTATAATGAGAGCCCCATGCTGCTAAAATGACAGTCTGCTGTCCCCGCTATAAGCTGCACTGACAGCCAGTTGTTACCCTGCGGAGTCCTCAGAAATAATGTTCTTACAGGGACAAAGCAGAAAGTACAAAGCACGAGAGGCATGATGATTGAACATAAGTGAAGGAACGTGCACGAGTAAAGAGTGACTCACCTGTGACTAGCTGTTCTGACATTATCAAATGTCATCAGTTTAAACCGTTTCATGTCTAAAAAGAAAGAATTTGATTCTTGTTGGAGTGTAAGCCTCTGAAGTAAACTTTTGACCATCATGTAACACTAAAACTCTCCACTGAAGCCATTCACTGCAGATCATTTTCCAGAGCTTTTATCTTTCTCCTAGTTGTTGGTCAATGTGAATATCTTTAAATAAACTTCTCTGTACTTGAAATTATGAGGTAGTTTGAGAAAGAATAAAATGGGCCAGTGGTGGGGACAATACATCTCGGTGAATTCTGGATGGGGAAAGTGAAAGACCAGCACTTGTCCCTCCCTCATTATCACCACTGGTGGCCCTTGAGCCAGGCATCTAAACCCCAACTGCTCCAGTGGAACTGCTCAGTGGCCACTAGGTCGGACTGTGGCTGTACTGGGCGGCTTCCAGGTATAAATGTGTGTTACTGTGTGAGTGTGATCAGGGCATTCCTGATAAAAGACAGCCAGGCTCCCCGAGTAAAGAAAGGTTGAAAAAATTTAATTTAGCTTAATTGAGTAGCATCACATTTTTTTCATTAATTTTACAGGTAGACCTGATTATTTTCTTATTTTACAGAAATCTAGGAATTCATGGATACTTCCTATGTATTGAAAATGGGATTATATTTGAAATAATTATCAATGCAAAAATACAGGTGAAAACTGCTTATAAAAGGTATGGTTTCGCTACCCAATGATTCTATATTTTAAAGCTCACATGTGGAGTTTTCTTGTAAACAAACTATGTGTATCCTTGAGGTCTAACAAATGTGTTGAATGCATTTCCTTGAAATCTGATTATATTTAAATATTTTAAATCCTGCATTGTTTGCGTCCATGTTTACTAGCTTGCAGTCTTCTTCCCTGCCTTTGCTGGTGCATTGCTGCATTTCTTGGTACGTTAGTGCCACCTCTCCATCATATAGTGTGAAACCACTGGGCGCATCACCCATGTACGCATTGCATGTGCGTGCTTGTGCACGTGCAAGAACAGACGCATTCATGAAACGACAGCTCTATAGCGCTACTAGTGGTAAAAAAATTCCACAGGGTACCTTTAAATTGACTCTGTGGGACTATAGCCACGTTTCCACCACAGGAACCTTTCCCAGGGACTAGGAACCTTTGGAGGAAGTGCGTTTCCATGACAGGGATCAGGGTCTAAATTAAGTTCCGGGGACATTATTTTACCCCCCAAAAGAAAGGAACCTTTTAGAAAGTAAAGTTCCTGGGACTAAAAGTTCTGAGTACTTTAGGTGGAAACGCAGCTTTTGACTGATGTGCTGCATTATCATTGGCTCTTACCCTTTCCCATCTAAAATATGAATCAGATTCTGAGATGTCCTCACCATCACCACCAGAGGAGCATATTTACTAAACTGTACTGAACTGTGCCTTCTGTTTTTTTAAGCCCAGGAACTCATAAATCAACTGGAAATCAGTTTAAACTGCTCTTCTCCTTTGACAAAATCTGGGCTTCTTTTTAATAAAAATCAATAAAAGCTGAAAATAATGAATCTTATTTACAGGCTATGGTTGCCAGAAGACAGGTCGAGATTACCTCAGAACATAAAACCACTGGTTTAAAGTTCTTTGTGGAGAGGAAAACACAGACATTTGAGAAGAAAAATAATTTCGAGTCCTCTCATCTCATCTTTTGTTACTGAATATATTCATCAAAATGAAACAATGGGAATTCTTTCAAAATGTACATTTGTACAAGCTGATGCTGTCATTCTAATGCAGCACTAAATGTGAATGACAACGTCTCAGTCACAGTGATAAATGAGGTTTAGAGGCTCCATAAAATGTATCCAGAGATGTTCTCTATGTTGTTTGGATTTGAATCAACCAAAAAAAAGTTAAAAAGGACAGTCCAAAAACTGTCCTATTAACACGTCAGACATGGAAATTATAAAAAAAAAAATAATAAACCCCCCCAAAAAACCCAACTAATTTTTTTTTTTTTGTAGAAACATTTGATAGTGTCCTCAGATTGGATCTGTGGTGTCTTTTTTGATACTACCACTGGGGGTCAAAGGGTCAAAATCGGATGTTTTTTAATTGTACGCATAGTCGCTTTAGATGAAGATTTACATTTCAGAAATGCATCACTGCTGAAAAATGAAATGATCAAAGTTCAAAGAAAAAACTATTTCACTGCAAATTTAAAACACTGATCCAACCATCCTCATACAAAAGCTGAAAGTCCTGCTTACCGATCATCATCCTCAGCCAGTGCCACCTTCTCAAAGTGGATGTGCAGTTTCTGGCTCTCAGGGGCCTCCAGCAGCCAGTGGCAGGTCAGGTTGTTGCTGTAGTTGCTGGGAAAACCAGGAGAGACGATGCGACCGACTGTGACGTTCCTGATCAAACCACCACAGGCAGCTGTGAGAGGGGGG
This sequence comes from Macquaria ambigua, assembly GCA_008360985.2. Classification (NCBI taxonomy): domain Eukaryota; kingdom Metazoa; phylum Chordata; class Actinopteri; order Centrarchiformes; family Percichthyidae; genus Macquaria; species Macquaria ambigua. The sequence continues at coordinate 208,178 of VMKM01000795.1, forward strand.
GGGGGGGGGGGGGGTTGGAAATGAAATGCAAAACTGAACACGATTTTTCACATTGAAAATTACAATAAAACATATTAGCTGGGGGCCAGCTCCAACAAATAAAGGCTGGTCGGGGGGGGTACTCACCATTCTGCTGCTCCCAGTTTCTGATTCACTAATAATATTCTCTACTGTCTCTCAGGTGCTATTCATTTTCTGTAAATAAAAACACTTCTGCCAGATCTAGGTACAGTAGAGATGAAAGGCTTTTAATGTGGAACATCTGTGCAGGAAGTGTTGTGCTTTGTTGAAGGTCGCTTGAATTTAGTTTGAATCAAAATAGTATTTGTGTTTTTAAAAAAAAGACACTCTGACTCTGTTGTTGTACTAACCGGTACAACAAGCAGTAGAAGTTATTCTACTCATCATTGCATCTTGTATGAAAAGGTTGGGTGGCCATCTCTAACTGTAAGACGTGACAGACATTGGTTTCTATTTATTTAGAAAGCCCTTAATGGCAACTTGCCATCATATACCACTTCCTTTTTTTTGTTTTTTTTCTTACTTATATAGCACCATATCATAACAAAGTTATCTCAGGGCACTTTTTCGTATAGAGCAGGTCTAGACCGACTCTTTACTGTGTTGCACACACTTGGAATTAACAACACACATGTTATAGGTCCTGTTAAAACTGCTCCACTCTTGAATGTAACTGTTTTTAACTGTTAAATTATTTTTTGTGTGTATTTATTCTGTTTTTATTGTACTCTTGACATCATTGAAAATGCCCTCAATGACTCCCCGAGATTTAAATAAAGATTGAATGAAATGAATGAACTAATGGAATTAATGCTGTGGAAATGTACATTGCACAGAATTTATCATGACAACAGGTCAACATGGAAGATGTTTTGGATCGCATTCAAAGCAAACAGCATCGGCAAATTAAAAGAGAAGCAGGTCAGAAATGGAGGCAGTGGGAATTAGAAATAAAGCTGCCTCTAGTATAAGCCTGTTCTCTCAGCAGGTAGGGTATAAAAGACCTTAAAGGCAGAACTGGCTTTTAAAAATCAACATGTGCAATATGTGTGTAATCGCAGAATCTAAACTCTACCAAGGATATGGCCTCTGTGTCCTCAATGGCACTGTCTCTGAGGTCGCTGCCTCCAGCCCAATACAGTGGCGGTAAATGGAAATTAGTTTGTGGCGCTTACGGCAATGAAAAACTGACATTTAAAAAAATCTGTATTTTGTAATTTGGGTGAATCCCCAGCCTTTTTTCATTTAATCACTGTATACTGTTATTTGTCAGAAAGTGGATCTTAAAGATTTATCAGTTATCTATCACTTTTGATTTTAAATTTGAGAGCATGGAGGGAAGCAAGAAATGAGGTGAGAAAGAAAACATCACAAGAGATATAATCAGATTTATCAACAGAAGATCCATCTGCAGCTATAAGAAGGTGTGTGTGTGTGTGTGTGTGTGTGTGTGTGTGTGTGTGTGTGTGTGTGTGTTGTTCCCAGCTGATCAGGTCAAGGTTACTCATGCAGACAAATCTTAATTAAAGCAGAGCAGGAAGAGTAAACCCAGTGGCATCCTGCCCAGCTTTCAGTAATCACACCTCGATACACCTGCTTTATGCTCTGACACATAAACACACAACACACACAAATAATCAAGATGGCAGAGATACAGATGCACAGCCACACAAACTCCCTCTTTGAAATTGCTTTCAGAGAAACATTCCCTGTGCTGTGAGTCAAAGTCGATCAGAGTGGTCAGGAGTAAAACGGTCACTTATTATTCATCAGCCAGCCTCATCGGAGCAAGAAAGAAAGAAAAAAAACATTCACCATCCACACACTCCTGTGAGAGTCCAGGTCTGTCTGACTCTATACCTGTCATGCAAAATCTATCTATCTATGCAAAATAGACTTGGCCTAAAAAATAAGCCAAAATGCTGTGATTGTTGATGGGAATTGCGTGAAAAGCTGTCAGAGAACGGCTGAAGCATATTCAGAAAACCAGTACTGAAAAGTAAAAATAAAACCCCATTAAGTCTTTACAAAAGCAGTTTGTAGCAATGTTCAATATTGTAATAGAAATATAATGGTTTTGTGAATACATTTCTATCTGTATAAATAATGTATATTTATCAATGCTATCAATAGTTACTATGCTAATAATAATGGTATTGCTATTAGGTTTTATCAATACATTTCTACTTGTATCGAATAATTGATTTGTTTTTATTATGCAGGTTAAGCTATATGTGTACTACTATTTTAGATGTAATGCTAATGCTAATTATGCTAATATTGTTTATGTAATAATAATAATATTAATAATAATGGTAATGCTAATACTGTATAATTACATTTTATTTTGTATTTATTATGTAGTTTGAGATAACATGATGTAATACACAATATGTTAAAATAGTTTATAAAAATAATGGATAATGCCATGCTGTGATTGTTGTAATTAGGGTAATTGCGCTAACACAGCTGTCATATTAATTCGGGTCTAATATGCACAGTAAGTTGAAAGAGTTTATAAAATACATAAAAAAATATGAATTATTATTCTATAATGGTGATACTAATATTGTAAAGAAATATAATGGTTTTGTGAATACATTTCTATTTATAAATAATGTATATTTATCACTTGCTTTAAGTAATATCTGTAATATTATTATCATAAGCTATATTACATTATTTATTGACATGATTTATTATAAGTATCATGTTAAGTTAAAGGGATTACAGTAACATAATGCAAAGGGTAATAATGCTAACACAAACAACAATATTTTCTATTATTTAAAATATTACATAGCGTATTATTAAAATAAAAAATAATTACATATTATACATATGTACTATGCAGATTGCAAATGGGTTAATTTTCCCAGAGAATATATTTAAATACAGACTCATAAACTCATAACTCTGATGCAATCTTTTTGTCTGTGAATTCATTGCTCATTCTTGCCTTCTTCAATAACAACATGTTAATAACATTGACTCATACAATTAAATATAAAGAGATTGCATCAGAGTACTGACTGTGCAGCTAGAATGCACGTGCATTTTTCTCGAGTCATTAATCTTTAAATGACGACAGATAATTAGAAAACAAATGTTTGTAATAAATAGACTGCAGCAAGGCTTACTCACATACATTGCTATCTCTGTAATTATTTGAAATTGTTTAGTTTTTGTCCTTTGTATTTATGGGCTGTGGATATTGAGGATAAGCTTTGATTGTGTTTTGTCCTGGTTGAGGTGACCTTACCTCGGCAGTGTGGCTCCTTGCCACTCCAGTAGGGGGTGCTAGCATTGCGGCAGGTCAGCACACTGGGGCCTTGCAGCTGGTAGCCAGTCAGACAGGAGAAGAAAGCCTCCCCTCCAGAGTGGAGGCTGCTCACTGATACATCACCGTTGAGAGGCCGTTGGGGGAAGACACAGCTCAACACAAAGGCTGCAGAGACACAGATAGAGAAAGAAATGAAAGAGTCAGAGAGACAGAGATAGAGAGATATAAAGAAAGAGAAAGAAATAGAGACAGAGAAAGAGACAAGGGAGAGAGAATTAAACTGAAAAGAAGTGAAATTTCAAGAGAGTTTCAGAAGTTGAAAGGACTCAGTGAAGTTAATTTGAGCTAGCAGCTCACGTGTACCAAAAAGAGCTTACAGATACACCAAAAAGCTCCAAGAGTGAAATGCTCTTGTTTAGTCTATAAATGCTTTTGGTTAGGGTTTAAGGTTGGATTTGTTTGTAGCATGAGTAACTGAACACAGGGAAATACATTCTCCAATACCTAGGCTATAACAGCTCCTGAAGTTTTTGGTGTGAGCATGTATAACAGTGGAATACCTGTACATTCACTCATCCAGATTTTGGGGGGGTTAGGGCAACATTATGCAACTATTTTACCTTAAAATAACAGCTTTAATCATTTTGATGGTACACTGATTTGAAATAGGGAGAATAGTGCCTCTTTCATTCCCACTCCACGCCCCGAACGCCTGTTCTTGCACTATGTAACTTGGGTTGAGTGGGTATGATCTCCCATGGGAAGTGCGAAACGTTTTACGGCACTACGCCACACATGGGTCTAGCTCAGTATTCTCAGTACGGACATCACGGCAGAAGTGAAGAGACTGAAGAGGACATTGAGGTAGCTAAGAAGAGAAAAGGACTGAGCAAGAGGTTGGACAAAAGGAAGTCTCGGACTGGCTTTTAGTCATTGGTGGGAGCTTCCAGGAAAAAAAGGCTGACGGCGAGCTAACCTTCTTGCTGTTGGACTAGTAAGTAATATTAGCTGGCTTGCTTGTGTTGTTGCACTTGCTTGATGTCAAAGTTGTCGACTCGCTAGTTTTTGATCAAAAGCCAAGTCGGCCCACCAAATCCAAATCCTTCAGCTTGTCACCAAATGCCTGTGTGCACCTGTCCATGAGGGTGAATTGCACTCCAAAAATTGTAGGGGCCCCAAGTCGCAAAAAATCCACATTCTTGCATAATGCTTTAAGAGACCTTATTCCTAAAACTGTTTAGGATATTTAGAAATCATACCTCTTCCTTGGTCTGTATAAACTGTTGTTTATTTGTTGAGCTGTCAGTGGAAGCGAGTTTGTATTGCCATGCCATCACCATTAGGGTCATTGTATTGCTAATTAACAGGTTTGGTTAACACTTTTGCAGCCAAATGAGCAATCAGCACTTGTTTAAAAAGTCACTCCTTGTTTGAAGCGGCAGCTTCAAACATTCACAGGACTCGTTCGTGAGAGGTGAGAAGACGGGTTAACACTGTCAGGGCTAAGTTTCTTTTCGCTTTGTCTATATACTTGCTTTTTTCTTATCTGATGTGTATATTTTCCATTCCTGTACACCACTCTTGTCGTAGATACCACACACCTGCTCACAACATCCCTGTAACCTCTCTAATCTTATCCATCCCACCAGCTCCACACACACCCAGTTGTTATAGGGGGCCTTTGGAACTGCCAGTCAGCTTCCTGCAAGACTGAGTTCATGTCTGACTATGCCTCCTTGTGATCTCTGGACTTCCTCGCTCTTCCTGAGACTTGGATCACACCAGAAAACACCTCCTCTCCTTAGCCTGCTCCTTCACCAACACACCCAGACCCGCCAGCAGAGGGGGTGGCACTGGTTTGCTAATCTCCTCCAAGTGGACATTTTCCCTCTCCCTGCTTCCACACGTCACCCCTTTTTCTTTTGAATTTCATGCTGTGTTACTTAATTTAAGGCCCACTTGTGGTTGTTAAAAGAAATTCCAAACCTCACTACTGGGGTCCCTCAGGGTTCTGTTCTAGGTCCCCTCCTTTCTCTTTACACCAAGTCACTCGGCTCTGTTATTCACTCACATGGCTTTTCCTATCACAGGTTCGGACATACTTTCCACGTTCTGCGTCCACAGACAGCTGCAGGCTTTTACCGGTCACGCGCATGTGCAAGCAGTCCCATTCATACTTCAATTGAGGGTCCGCATTGGTCTGGTGTTCCACGCATGCGCATTTCCAGATCCACACTCCATTCCATTTGGTGGCAGTAATGCACCATAACGTTGTTTGCCAACCACCATAAAAATCAAGAAGAAGAAGCATGCGCATTTGGAAAGAAAATGGCGACTTCACAACAGCAAGAAGAGCTCCTGAGTTTGTAAAAGGCAAAAAGAGAAAAGTTCAACGCCATTTGGCTGCCTTAGTATTCTTTCAAAAACGTATTATATAAATGTGGGTAACGATGGATCTCCTCCCACAGCCTCTCCAAAAAAGCATCTTAAAATCCCCGAAAACTTGGCTTCAAATCTTTAAAATCTTTCCATAACATTGAATATTCATGACTCAATAAACAACAGTCAAAGTTAAAAACACATCTTAATGTATTATTTATTGATTTTTACACTCAAAAACTCAAAGTGACCAAACAGCACAACAACTTTTTGTTTAATATATTGCTAAATCCTAACTGGTGCCTGGGTGTTTGTGATGTCACTTTTTTCCAACGGAGCCCCGCCCACTTCTAATCACTGAGAGGCTCACAGAGAAAAAAAAAAGAAAATCTTGTGTAAAAGATGTAATGACTCATAGTTGGAGACTGGTTGAGAAAACAGCTTTTCAGGGCCTTTAAAAAAATACTCAGAGCAGCAGAGTGGTGAGTATGTCATGACTCTATAGTTGTACTGATGGAATTAGTGCTGTGGAAAGCAGCCACATTCCCTTATTTAGCAGGTAATCTGCATTTTAGAGTTTCTCAGTGGGTGAGATTCTTTAACTATGTTCAAATATTCACCGTCTGCTTAAACAGAGGTTAATAACAAACAACAAATGTCCAGTGGAAAATACACAGCAATAACCACAGTGACATTTAGTGTACCAGTGTCCCACTGTGCCTACCACCTGCTGGATCAGTAAAGTAGCATTTACTCCCACACACACACTTGTACAGACCTGTCACATCAATATGTGGGGAACATGTCCAGGCTGGCTCTCAGGTGACCAGTTAACTAACTGGCTTTTTTATTGCCACTGATTTGTCTTCCTTCAGCCTCCTGGCGTCCAGCCAAACATATTAATAATATATTTCTGCTAAAGACTCTGATCCATCTCACTGTAATTGTCCTAGTTTTATTGTTAGCCCTCGGATGGCTTGGCAGTAGCGCTGCTATTGATTCTGTCTGTTGGGGACAGCGCTGTGCCTCAGGCGAGGAAATATGTAGGGAGATTAAATAGGCCAATAAATGACAACCTACGACCTCAGCTGCTTCCAACACTCTGTTAGTGCTGAGGGATGTTTGCCAGCTCTATAGTGTCTCACAGAAATAGAGATAAGAAGAGCAGTGTTGGTCTTTATAGTATTTCTCATTAGAGCAACATCCCAGACTAGCAGCAGCTACTGGAGCTGTGTCCTATCACTCCCTGAGCTAGTCATTACCATGGTCAGCTGTAGCTATTAATATCCAGGCCAACCAAAAACTATGAAACTCACAGGCTCACTGGAGACTGAAAAAGAGATAAAAGAGCCATCATGGTAGCATTGTGGCATCATAACACTGGTGCGAACAGGGAGCTTTCACAGAGACAAATTGCCTTGGAGCGGTAAAATGCCTGCTATATGCTACATCACTTTGTCTTGTCTTCTTAGACCTTATGGCCATTTATCATGTTTTGATTTTAATGAAAGGTTATTGATAAGCACTGCTTTTATTTTTTCCTCTCTCATACTAGAGGGTACAAGTTGACCTACAGTGTGGTGTTCAGCTTATCACATAGATAGTTTGTGTCTTTAAAAAAGAAAGATGAGTAGCATAATATAAAAGCCGAGCAAAGGGATTGTAAATAAATAACCCTCATGGACTATTTTGTATTATGAAAGGCCTTCGAGGCGGCCTTGCCACGACAAGCCATATCAGGTAGCAGGGAGAGGACCCAATTGCAGACAGGCGAGGAGGCTGAATCAGTCCAAAGGTTTATTTAAACAACAAAAACTTACTAAGCTCTGGCAGGGAAACACCAGGAACAAGACACAAGGAGATCACCAGCAACATCCAAAACACCAAACACTGGAACATCCAACACAAAGAACCACAAGGAATCACAAGGAATCACATAATCCACAAATCACCAAGAACCGAACGCAGGGAAACAACCACACTAGGAAACACCGACAATGACGCCACAAAGAACAAAGGGAGAGGACCGGTATATATAGGGGAGGAGACAATGAGGGAAACAGACACAGGTGAGTAACAAGACAGAGGTGCAAACAATCAAAGAAAGGCGGGAAAAGAACAAAGACAGGAAATAAACAGCACACAAGGAAACAAGAACAGTAATTACAAAGTAAAACAGGAAACAAAACACACAAGTCCACACTAAAGTTCTTGGAATCATGACATTTTGATTGTCAGACCCTTGCGATAATTGAACATACAATTTTCAACAGGGTTCCTTTTGAAAATGACCATAATGACCTACAAGATGAGAGTCTAATTTGTCCATAGATATATTACATGTTCATATTCATGTACCTTTTCACAGTAGTTGTAGTCTGTGAAAAGTTCTACATAGTGCTAGCATCCCACGGGTGGAATAGTGGGTGGTTTAAAGTTAAAAACAAATGAGTACACAGCAGGGCCAGTGATAAAAGGACAGAAAATATGAAATGACTGAAGTAAAAGTGAGTCAGTATGTTAAAAGAGATTTAAAAAAGACCTAGCTTGCCTGATCTCTTCTGGCAGGTTGTTCCAGAGCTGAGGGGAAGCCTGCAAATGCTCTGCTCTAGTTTTGAGTGTTAACAGGTACCATGATGTCATGCTCATGATAGTCAAGAGTAAAGTCAGAAGCAAATGCTATACAAGCCTTTAAAGCTGCACTAGTCAATAATTATATTTTTGTATCAAATGAGTAAGTCTAATGTAAAAGGTGCTGCTAATGATGAACCCACAAAAAATGATCACTAACTGCCTTTAGCTCTACAGAACTTCCTTGCCTTTTTGGCTCATTGTTTTGGCTTTCTTACCCCCAACTCATCATTATTGTTTCCAGCAGCAGCAGGCAGCTGTTTTTAGTGATAAAGCTCTAATAAAGCCACTGTACACTACCTGCCCTGCACCAAACAGCAGACATACAAAGTTAAGTGACTAGAAGAAGAGTGAATGTAGAGAGGTGTCTGAATCTTTTATTTCATTTTATTAAAAAAAAGTGAGACGCTCCCCAGCATTATAAATTTCTTTCTCTGGACCGTGCCCTTGACATTGAAAATAAATGAAATATCAGCTTTCCTGTGTGTTAATATGTGCCCGGGCACAGGCACCAGCTATGGCTTCTGAGGGGCTTCAACATTGTAAAATTTTTGCCCCACCCCTGGATTCAATCCATCCATCCTTTTATTTTCTGCTGCTTATCCAGGGCTGGGTTGTGGTGGCAGCATGCTAAGCAAGGTAGTCCAGATGTCTCTCTCCCCAGCAACGCTTTCCAGCTCCCGATCCCAAGGTGTTCCCAGGCCAGATGAGATATATAATCTCTCCAGCATGTTCTGGGCGTACCCCAGGGTCTCCTACCAGTTGGACAGGAAACCTCCAAAGGAAAGTACCCAGGAGGCATGACCCTGATCAGATCCGAACCACCTCAACTGGCTCCTTTTGACACGAAGCAGCAGCGGCTCTATTCCAACCTCCCTCTAGATGTCAGAACTCCTTACCCTATCTCTAAGGGTGAGTCCAGCCAGGCTAGGGAGGAAACTCATTGCGGCTGCAATCTCATCCTTTCAGTCACTACCCAAAGCTCATGACCATAGGTGAGGGTTGGAACGTAGATTGATTGGTAAATCAAAAGCTTTGCCTTCCGGCTCAGCACCCTCTTCACCACAACAGTCTAGTACAAAGCCTGCATTACTACTGACGCCCCACCAATCTGCCTATCTCATGCTCCATTGTACCCTTACTTTTGAATAAGATCTGAGATACTTGAACTCCTTCACTTCGGGCTGCAACTCACTCTCACCCAGAGGAAGCAATCCACCACTTTCTGGCAGAGAACCATGGCCTCAGACTTGGAGGTGCTGACTCTCATCCCGACTGCTTCACACTTGACTGCAAACTGCCATAGTGTGTGGAGGTCACAGTCTGATGAAGCTAATAGAACCACATCATCTGCAAAGAGCAGAGACGCAATTCTGAGGTCCCCAAACTGGACACTCTCCTTCCCTTGGCTGCGCCTTGAGATCATATCCATGAAATTCACAAACACAGTCGCTGACAAGAGACAACCCACTGAAAACTGGATTCCAAATAGTAAAACATATTATCAATTAGATCTGCTTGAACCAATTAAATGTTAATTAAACCAGGCTACATGATTCTGAGCTGCATAACCACATTAACCAGGTGTGTTTGGAGAGCAGCTGGAACTTTTTCCTCTGGATAGCTGAGCCAAACAGAGCAAATATCAAAACACAAGTTAATCACTGTCAGGGTCACTGCACACAGGAGAGAGAGAGACAACTGTTTGTGGCACACACTCTCACAATGCGTCACCGGTACGCTCTGCTTTTACTACACAGCTGGTTTGGTGTTTTACGACCAAAGTGATACATATAAACCAAGCTCTGAATGTCTTGCTTACAGTTTGGTTAACTGTAAAAGAACGGATGATAAAGTGTGATGAAGATCAGTTTGTGGACTGAAGGAAACGTCTGTGTAGAACTGATCAGATTAGCAACGTTCTAAACTGTAAACAGCCACTGTCAACATGTTTCATTTCACTCATCAGAGTGAGACTGTGTGATGCTGAACGTGCATCCTCTTATTACATTTCTCTAGGTCAGCTTTCTGTTATGATGCAGAATAAAGGAGTGACTGTATAAGCTAGTAAAAAAATGACATGCTCTTTACTAGAGACGTTCAAACAGTAATAATAAGATCCACACGTATTGTGTTTTTCAAAACAGACATTAGCTACTTGTGTGATTGTGATGAAAAAAGTAAATCCCTGATAGAGAGACAGGACGGTTGTCCCCTGCATACGGCAAAACACACCTTTATGGCGCACGTGAAAGCCAGTCCCTTACATCTGTTGTAACTGGACACAAACACGACTCCAAATTAATGATAATGTTGCAACTGTTTGCTAACAAGTTTGCCATATCAACCATATCATCATTATGAAGTTATAATATTTCAGTGGTGTGTTTACAGCCTATTGCTCTGCCCCCAAGTGGCCAAAAAATTACATAAAAAACACCTTGCACATATACTTTAATTTTTAAAAAGACTCACTGTAGTTTTTAACAGATGTTACTCAAACAGGTGGAAATGGTGCATTTGTTGTCCCCCCCACAGTTTAATGCAGATGAATGGAACGTCCTTTGTGGCACTAACAGCACACAAAAACAAAAACAGCTGAACATTTTCTGTTGGATCGTTAAGAAGTCTGACTGCAGCACACTGAACTAATTGACATTTAGATGGATACTGAAAGTTATACTGTACACATACATTTCAGAAGCTTAACAAGCTCAACATACATGTTACACCCTGTGTAATATAGTGAACTGCATACTTATGATCCATTTTACATTTCATGGATAAATGGAACAATGATATTTTGACTTGGTATGTAGATTTTTACATTAGAAATTCAGTGCTGCTAGAATTGTAAAATCTCAGCAGTTATCAGTACTTTCAATTCAGTTTTATTTATATAGCGCCAAATCATAACAGAAGTTATGTCCGGGTTATCTCACTTTTCATATAGAGCAGGTCCAGACAGTACTCTTTATAATAGTACTCTTTATAATATGTATATATATATATATATATATATATATATATATATATATATATATATATATATATATACTTGTACTTGTAGTAGGATGTATTACTGTTTCCTCTGCTGCTCCTGAGCTGCTAATCCATTACACGAACCCCAGACTGGCCATAAACCGGCTCTCTACAACTGCTGTGAGAAAATGTTGGCCTCCGCTGTATCTAATCAGGCCTCGTGGCCACAGTGTAGATCACAGGGGAAGAGCAATAATTTGAGATATTTAATGGTCCCCTGTAGCTAGCGGATGTAAATTGAATTTATTTATTTTGCGGTTGCATTGTGATACGGCTTTGATGTAGATGGGCTGCGCTTGAATCAAACTCGTTTGCTCCCTCAGAGCATTTATTATTGCTGACCATTGGCCTCACATTACTGTGAGGAGCTGACAAACTCTGCAGAGATGAATGCATCTCGCAGCTCTGTTTCTGGGCTTCACTCTGGAGCAGCTGGGAGCTTGTGGGCAAAAGACACCAGGCTTGTTCTGAGTGTATCATGCTTCATTTATGGTACATGTGCTATGATTGTCTGAAGAGGCAAATGCCAGACTATTATAAAGATTCTCCACACATTCTTTTACCTAAAGGCAGATACTCAGATTTAAAGCAATCTGATTTAGGGTTTGCACAACATCCAGCTTTAAACACCAGATTTTTTGGCCACTTGGGGGCAGCCTTAACAGGTTGTGAGCATGACAGTAACATATTATAACCTTATAAAGTTGATATGGTAAACTTGTTACAGTTGCCCATTTATTTGCCTGTCTGCTGTTTGGTGCTGGTCAGGTAGTGTACAGTGGGTTTTCAGAGCTTATACACTGAAAACAGCTGCCTGCCATGGCCAAAAATATTGCTGATGACAGCTGTGAGAATGAACATTTTGTACTTTAGGACTCTTAATTAGGATAGCAATAATTGTAGAATAAATCCCTAATACCCTGAAAACTTCTGGCCACATGTCCATATTATATATTGAGCACACTTATGGTTTCTAATGGTTTTGGGCAACCAATGAATGTAAAATAAAGTGTAATGTTCTCTCCAACACTTTTGGAACAATTTTTTATTGTATTTTATTTTTATTGGGTTTTTTTTTTGTTTTTTTATGAAAAGCCCTTGAAAACAGCATCCAAACCACCAAAACTACAGTGAACCTAATGAGATTTCTTTAAGTGAATTAGCTGCTTTTTATAGTGGAGTATGGCATGTTGTTCTGCATCATAATCTATTTTGGACTGTTGAGTAAAATCCTCCAGTACTACTGTTGAACAATTCCTCTGCTCAGACATCTGATGATCAAAATAATCATATTAATAATGACAGAGCAACTAGATGTATTCAAGGAGGAGCTGCCATTATATCAGAGGTGGTTTTAAACAAAACCCATTTTATGCTGTTTTAACTGTATTCCAGACATTTTCTGCATTGTCCTAATTTCACTGTGATCCACTGGGAGAGCAGTCTGAGACTTGACAGAGAGAACGGTAGAGAAAAACAAAGAGAAAGAATCGAGAAGACCAACATTAACTGCTCTGAGGAGAATCCACTGGGGCTGCACCCCTCTCCTCTCCATCCTCAAGAGGCCATCAACTATGATAAATAGCCAGCAGGAAAGAGAAGATGAAGGCCCAGAAACATCCACATGATCATATATAAAGCAGAGGACCACAGAGGATGCAGGATGAGCCAAATAGAAAAGAAACAAATTGCTGGCAGACTGTGGTCTAATCTATGTTGCAGTGAAAACGCAGCTCTCTTCTTCATTCCCCCACTCCCCGAGAGTCAATGAGCCAAAGAGTGGGCTTCTAACATACAGCACAACCCCCACGCCCACCCTCCACCCCTGCAATCCATTTTATTTATGCTTTATTGCAGCAGCCTCTCAGCTCAGCGGGGGCCTGTGACTGCAGGACGTGGACATGTTATAGCAAGATCACCCTGCCGTTTCTCTTTCAATTAGCCTAACATGGTATGGAGCACTGGCCCTCCCACCCAGAGGTAAATCACCCAGTAGCAGCTAGAGCTCTCGTCCTCTGATGGCCAGCTGCTCTACAGGCCAATGAAAGGACATGAGGGGTTTGTAATGACAGGGACCGTGAAAAAACTTGAGGTGAACCACCAGCAGCTGATGCTAATGTCTTTTAATGCAGCCCGCCATTGTGAATTTTGAAATTATGCACTGTCCAGCCCTCTAATGGACACAATGTTTTGTGTCAACATTCAGTATGTTTCTATTTTGGCCCTGTTAGCATGAGAACAGCAATGTCAGTAAATCTGTCAGTCCAACACATTGGTCCACAGCAAGATATTTCAACAACAACCAGTCAGATTGCCATGGAAGCTGGTTTGGAGTAAAGAGTCTCAAATAATAACCAGAACAAACACATATAGGACGGTCGAGGAGGTATAATCCCTATACCTTTCCTGGTACCTTTCCTGCACTCCAGCCGCCAGCCTCCTGCTTAGCTCTCAACGGCAAGGAGGATATAATGAAAGATTTTGTTGAGTTGCATTATGGGAAATTTTGGAAATTGACCCTGACAAGGGACAATTGCTCCTTCAGTTTTGACGATTCTTTTTTAAAATGTGTCATTTATGAGTTCCCTAACTTCATGGAAGTGCGATAATAAATGACTGAAGTAACCTTTAATCAACCCCTTGTTGTTTTTGTACAGTACACATACAGCAATATTACTACATTCAGATTTTTTCTTTTTTTTTCATCTGAAGAAATAATCAAGCAGTCACTTTCTATGGCTATATGCAGATAAACATTTATGTTATCTATATGCTTAAAGCATTACAATTTAGAATATGTCCTTATCCAAGGAACAGAGTACAAGTATAAGTTGCTGTCTCAGACATCGTCCCAGTTACCAGTCCCAGTCTTTTAAAAAAGGCTGTACACCTTCAGTCCTACTGTCCTGCATCCTGACAGCCGCGCAGATGTTCTATATTTATAGTGTCATGAAATTTCCTTTTGCTAACGTAGACAAATGGTCTATTAGCAGTCTTGCATTTCACATGGACTGATGAAAAGTAGATACATCTTCCCCAGTGCCTGGACATCAATAAAGAAACTGACATAGGGGATTCATTTATGCCTCCTCTCATCAGAGCTCATTGAGAATAATTGGGCGTGACAGGCTTATACAGGACAGGACAGCGTGGGTGGGAAATATCCCTCAGTGATGAAATTCAATTTCACACAATGTCATAACCTCTGCCGTGTGGGATGGGGCTGGGCTTTGAAATGTGGAGTTTGTAGGGAAGGATGGTTTACTGCACAGCCAACTCTGGACACAGCTGCACAGAGTTTAAGTACTATAAGTCCCATCTGGAGCACATGGGTGCACAAAATTAGTTCCCAGAGCAGGAGACCTACATCCAACTTGTATTTGGTGGCTTAAGTTGAAATGTATCATCATGTAAAGAGAACAAGGACATACATCATTCTTCTGAGAGATTTGTCATCATTTTGATGCCATGACAGCTTGTGTGAGTCAGAGTTAGAATGGAGGACAATGAGACAAGTGTGAATGTCATCCAAAATAATCACATTATATGTAAAAAATAAAGCATGAAGGGCCTGTGGTGGGAACTGAACCATTTAGGCAAAACAGTTTAAACTGTGACATCTCTAACTGCCTTCTGAGGCATGATGCACACTCATAGTTAGTCCGTTATTTCTTTCAGTAAAGTCAACATAAAGCCTATGACTGCTACAGTGAAAAATGAACTATGTCAGTGCTAAATTTCAAGTTTAAATGCTTGCCAGTTTCTATGGAAATCACACACTTTTAATTATTCCTTTAACACAGCAGGTGCTAAAAGAGCGAGCCTAAAAATAACAGGAGCTTTATGAATGCTGTCACCTCTTGTCTTACTGTTCCCTACCAATTAATTAAAGATCAAAAAGAGTTCCATTTCAAAGTGGGACTCGATGACACTGCTACTTTTGTACAAGTGCTGTACAAAGTCGTGATATATAACTTTTTTTTCTGTCTGCCTGTGCCAAGCTTAAATCCAACTGAGTCCCTGAAATGGGCTTTTCATTGATATTAGGGTCAATTCAGGGTGTGTACGATTTGGCTGGTGATCAGTCTCAGGCATAAACAACAGTGCAAAGAAGTGGAGAAAGAGCAGCACAGCTAAAATAACACACATGCACAAACACAATGAGCATCAATATTGTCTTTGTTTGGTTATTTATTACAGATTGGCTTCGTCCCTGGTGTGTGCAGTAGCTGATGCTGCTTAGTTTAAGAGATTAAAAAGCTTAACAGGGTTCCACTGCCCAGCCAACGGAGACCTACAGCTATGGCAACATTTCAGAAACTCCACCTTTTCTACCCAGAAGACAACACTGCCACAGTGTTTACTGAAAGCCACTATGCAGACATTTTTATGTGATCATAACACCTTTGAGGTTGTTCTAATTAAACATATTTTTGCTTGTTAAAATATAAGACAATCCTGGTGAAAACTGGTGCAGAATATGCACTTTTAGCCTCAGCGGGCAATGGTGTCAGCCACAGTGTCTCTTTTAGTTCTACAATGGGGGGGCGCCAAAGCTGGAATTTTTTTTTATTTTGACACAACGAGGATTTAAAACTGCATGAATCAATCATTTTAGATTAACAATGACTGATGTTGAATTGGTTGCTTGTAGTGACGAACCATAGACTGTACATAAAGATGGACGACACGTCTCTACTTCCTCCTACTGTACAAAAATGAAGCCAAAATATCCCGGATACAGGAGCTGCCATCTTGTACTGGTGACGTCATTTGGAGCCAGAGTGTGCACAGTAGTGATCTGTATCGAGGTCCCGCCTACACACCCGGCCAAACCAATCGCGAGCACATCACAAGTTGTCAATCATGACGTGACACCCTCTTTATATAGAATGACATACCTAATTAAAACCAACCTTATCAGAAAAACAAACACTTGAACAAACATCAGCGTGATAAGAACTACCTAAAATGACAGAAACCATCTTTGGGAACATTTTATTTGACGTGTACTTTGATTTTTCAGTTTGGCCCATGTTCCATCCGCTAACATGGAGGGGGCGGCGGGGTTTATGACCTATACTGCAGCCAGCCACCAGGGGGCGATCCAGAGGTTTTGGCTTCACTTTTGAGGAGCTGTCATGTCGTCTTTATATACAGTCTATGTGACGAACCCCTAGAGAACAATCCTAAAATGTATGTTTATATACTACTAATTTGTTTTGCCAAATATGTTTTGAGGGAAGCATAATTGCTCCCTGGATTATGTTCATTGGCACTGCTTTTTTTCAGTAAAGGAAGTGTTGTGAAGTGGAGCACAGGACTTTTATTCTGGAGTCCTGACTGTGCTTTGGTTTAGGCAACAAAAGCACTTTCTACACAGAATTCTTAGTGTCTTAAAACTCATTCTTTTGGTTTTCTGGCCCGCTAACTCTGCTCTCATCAACATTGATTCCAACAGCAGCAGGCAGCTGTTTTCACAGTACAGTACCTGCCCAGCACCAAACAGCATATAGACACAGTTAGAGACAAGGTACTAAAGAGCAAGATAGTTTTCTCAGGAGTTGGTGGAGACCAAACCACAGCTAAAAGAAGAGTGAATACTGGACTTACATTCATCAGGTGGACACACACACGACTCCAAATGAATGCTAATGTTGCTCTGTGTC
The DNA here is from genome assembly GCA_008360985.2 of Macquaria ambigua. Taxonomy (NCBI): domain Eukaryota; kingdom Metazoa; phylum Chordata; class Actinopteri; order Centrarchiformes; family Percichthyidae; genus Macquaria; species Macquaria ambigua. Next base: position 225,203 of record VMKM01000795.1, read on the forward strand.
TGCTGGATGTGTGAATAGGTTTGCTCACAAGTTCACTGTAATAAATTTACAGGGTGATAATATGATTACAGCTTTTTCATTGGCCCCTGAATAGAAAAAAAGACTGGTAGACTATTTTATCTCCTGATAATTCATAATTTATTAATATGAACATTTTTGTGTGGGCTGAAAGTAAAGCACACCTGCACTAGATCATCAACTATATTACAGAATAAGTCAGGGGCCAAAGTGGCAAAATACATGAAAAAAACAGTCCGTCACCTCTACACATGTTGTAGATTCACAACAGTTTGGTCAAGATAAAGTTATGTGAGAACTATACTTGTGAGAGGCATGAATTGGCTAACTGAAAGTAAAAGTCAGAATGCTGTAGTGTTACAAACAGTTGTGTTTTCTTCCCTGTGCAGCTCAGCACTGTGTAATTTGTCACTGAAGAGATCACCCCATGTCTTCTTTATGCTTGACAGACTTAACTGAATGCCCAACCTATTTCTGTGTGCTTATTTATGCTAATTTCTTTTATGGCAGTAATTTAATGCAGGAAAAAAAAAATCAATTCGACCCCCCCACCCACCCCCCCTTTCCATAATTAATTAATGGAAAAATCCTGTTGCAATTACATCTTCATAATAACCAAAAGAATATTAGATACATGCCCATTTTAAATTAATTTGTCAGCATGTCAATGGTTTATAATTATCCAAGGAACAGAATGAGCTGGCCCATCTGCTGCTCAACATTTAGCTCGATGTCCCAGCACCACTCCTATGATGCAAGAGTCAAATGGAAGAGTGTTTTCTATCAAGCGATTAGATGAAGCATGCAGCTCTCAAATTCACTTTACATCATCTACATCAATTGCATTGTATTTTAATTAGGGTTTTCTGGGGTTTTGAAAAGGAGATATTGGCACAGGTAATTTTAAATTGAAGCAGTCAGTCACTGGTACTTTGTGCCAACATTGAATATCAACATATTTGACCATTTTTTCTACTTACCTAATTTTTCATATAATGCTTTTTGAGTATCTTGAAAAGTGCTCCAAAAATAAAATGTATCATTACCTTAGTTTGCAGTTCCTCTAATGGCCACTAGCTTCATACTCCAAGAAAACTGTATGGTAGTCACCTAGAAAATTGTTGAAATTCTCTCTTGAAAACTCACTTTCTTTCAACAAGACGTTAGTTAGAGTAAATTTCACTTTTTCTAACATCTCGTCTTGATGGCAATTTTAAGAATTAGGGTATTAAAGTGAAACTATGAAACTTCTGCTGAACACAGTGGCCATGTGTCTCAATTACAGAATATCAGTACATAGGGGCATATGACAAAAGGATTGCGCGACTTTTGCTGCCGTTAAACCTGCACAAATAAGACACAAAGAAACTGTGTCATTCTCAAAGCACCCACAAAGGGTGATATGCACCCCAAACTACACTGCCAAATAGCGTCTCAGTGCTATGGTGTTATTTGCACATATTTAAATTAGGTAGAATGTGCAGACATTTGGCGCAAAATCAGCATCCTTTTTATGCAAATGAGCCTTATTGCAAAAAAAGTCCAATTCACAAACACCGGCGCTAACAGCAACAGCAGTTAGAGTGAAAACTATTAGTCTTCAGAGAGTTGGTGGTAACTGAAGCGCATTTATAAGCGGTGTCACGCCCAGACTTTCCACTGATCATAGCAGCAGTGATTGTAGCCAGGCGAAGGCATCGGCATGCCAGGCGTGCTCGTGAGTGGATGTTTGGAAGGAGAATATCACTTTCTGATTGTAGCTCGTGGTCTGAAAATCTGTCAGTTTTCTCCTGCTCTCTGCCATCGTCCTGCCTACTGTGTTCTTGGCCAAATCCACCATTTATAGCCGACTTTACCACATGGATACTTGCAATCAGACGCAAAACAAGGGCAAACGGCACTCTGCTGCAAAATTGTTTGTGCTGTCATATCATTAGCACAATATCTTTTGTGAATCAGACCTTTAGACGGGGCAGATAGCGGTTGCAAGTGATGCGCAATTCATGGTGCTATCAGCGGCCGCAATCCATTCTTTGTGAATTCACCCTTCAGTTACCATTAATTCTCAAGTGACTTACTTTAAGGACATCATCACTGAGTGACCTCACTGAGAGTGAGTGGAATAGGACCACAAGCAGGAAACAGCATGGTGAGGTACGCTGTGTTTACTTCTTGTTTGACTTTTGTGATAAAACCATTGAAATGTTTATCTTTGACATGCTAAAATATAACAAACATTCTGGAAAATGACTCCGTAATGTCACTTTGCTACTGGTCATACCAGACCAAGTTAGGCTGTAGCAGCAAAACCTTTGCATGTACTGAATTGAGCAAGGGTGTGTTTCATTCACTAAGAGGACGATGTTATTCTTGTTACTCTTGTTTTGAAAGTTACATAGTCTCATTTTAATGTAACCTGCTGATCACTTCATCCCCATAATTGATTACAGAATCGGAAATTATCCCCCACCCAGTGCCACGCGATCATACGAATGTATCAGTAAAAGTCAACCACCTCATTACCTGTTTTAAGACAATAACATTTTTATCTAACAGATACATTTTTGGATCCTACATGTATTGTAGCAATATATACCCATCACACATTTTGGCTGGTAAATGTGTCTTTGGCATGGGAATAACATGGAAAATTATACAATGAGATTCATTATGCAGCCTGCCTTCATATAGGCTGGATAGTAGCTTCCTGATGGGTAAGAATATTGGCTTGGGATGTGGTTAGAATTTCCAGAAGGATGTTGTATGCATAAAGTGACTTATTGCAAACTGCTGTGAGCATGAGCATGTTCTGAGCATGTTCAACCATAAATACATTCACATATCCATGACGCCTGCCTGTCATTGTCCTCCACTGCTGCCTGGCCTGCACTCTCCTTTCTCTGCCTGGGAACAATAAGTGGCACCAACAACTCAATGTGATGAATCCTATCTCAGCCAGCACATGCGCTCCATCACTGCTCAAGCCATTGCAATCCAAAAACATTGAATGTGTTGATCAACAGCCTTTTTTTCCCCCCCAGTATTTCAGACAAAAGGCCAGAGAGGGAAGGCTAGCTCCTGCAGGGATTTAAATGGTAAAGCACAAATTTGAGTATTTCTGTGGTGTTTATCTGTGGAAAGTTTTAACTCAAGGTGTGGGAGCTTCAACTTGTATAATTCTGTCTGCAATTTAACCAATGGGTCAGTGCAATTGCACTTACAGGGGAGGCTGGGAGGAGCGGGGGAGGGACGAGCAAACAACCACATGGACAGTTATTAAGGCTTTTAAGGCAAGCCTTAAAGGCTGAGTCCGGTATTAAACCTGTCCTGGGCTCTATTTTTACATATTTTGGGGTCTAAATGACTAATAGGTACACAAAGCTTTGGAATTGGTCCAGTAGATCACCTCAAAGTCCGTCCACTAAAAGTGCTTGTTTTTGCCTCAGAATGTTATTCTAAATGTCTGACAACATTATGGAAATGATCCCTACAGAGACAGACCTTTCTGTTAGAGAGTAAGATCCTTTTTGTTTAACCAGGAACACTGTTGTCTTCCTGCAACAACTCACCTCTCGTGAGTTTTCAGAGTGAGACTTCTGTTTCTGGTTAAAAATACAAGTTTTGCATTATACAAAGTACAAGTATAAAATAAACAGCTAACATCTTCGGATGAACCGACATTCACGTTTGCCTACATGCAGAAGCATGTTTCAGCCTTTAGTCTCTTGGAGCTTATTTTTTAGCATCTGTCTTTGGAAAAATCTGTTGCAGCACGGGAAAGTGACAACGTGGCAGTGAGAGCTAATTTTTCACCCTGACAGGCCAATCAGAACCAGTCAGCACTGTAAAAGCAGTCATGACAAAAAAGATTTTTATTTTGTGTCAGTGCAACTATTTATGTACATGAAAGCATCCGGGACAAATTGACTTGCAAACATCATCATTGTATACATATATCATCCGCAATCGGTACCATAGGCGTTGGAACATTTCTGTTCTGAACAACCATTTAATTAACAATGTTAAAATGTCCTTCCTTAGGATCAACTCGGGACATCTCTAGTCGATTAATCGATTGATCATCTAGTCTAAAACATGTCCCATTGTAAGTTCCCAGAGCCTGAATCGACGTCTTCACTTGCCGACCAACAGTCCAAAACCCAAAGATGTTCAATGACATAAAATTAAAAAAGAGAAAAGCAGCAAATCCTTTCATTGGAAAAACTGGAAACTTTTTGGATGAATGACTTGCGTGATTAATCAATTATCAAAATTGTTACAATTACCACTAATTAGTTAGTGAAGTAATCATTTCTATATATAACCCTATATACTATGTAACCTTTATTTACAATTATTTGCATTGTATGAGCATTTACTGGGTACTAATACACATGGCTACAATTATCCAGTGTCCTTTCAGTGATCAATTAAGTTTGACATCTTTTCATAAAGCTTGTTGTGTTGTGTTCTTTTCTGTGACATTCTGTCATATACATAAAGGCCAGTTCAGACCAAAGATTCACAACGAGACAAAACTGTTTTAGAACGTTGCAGGAAAAGTTGCAGCAGTGTGAACTGGCCCGTCTCAGCTCAACTCAAACCGACTGATGGTGTCGCCTGTGACTCAGCTTGTCGAGTCGCCAGTGGCTGGTTTTAGAACGTAAGGCACGTCATCTGTTGCAACAGCCAATCAGCTCGTAGCTAAGTGAGCTGGACCCTCTGTTTTCTTTATGTTTTCACCGTTTCATCAATACTAGAAATGCAACTGTAGCAAGTAACTCACTATCACTATCATTCATATTTTAAGACACTACAAATTATATCCAACTATAAAAAAAGCCTGAAAAGCCGGCAGAAGAACAGAAGTACAGAGAGTCGTTGCTATGGATACGATACGCTGTCTCGTCACATTGCAAGTAGTTGCAAATTTCAACTCTTCTCGTCGCGAATCTTTGGTCTGAACTGGACTTAAAATGACTGAGTTAATGTTGTCATATACATGGCACTGTCTGACATGCTTTTTAGTACCTGGACAGTAAAGTATATTCAATCAATCAAAGTTTATTTATATATATTTAAAACACAGGAAGTTGAAGTGGACATTAGAGACTAATGTTGAACCTTTACTAGAAAGTGGAGTTCAGGCAGACAGCTCTGGGAGTCCACGACTGGCTCACATCCTTGTTGGCACACACACACACACACACACACACACACACACAGACAACTATCAAAGCTTTATCTAGTTCTTCTCCCATTTCGCCAGCGGTGGTGAGAAACTAGCAAACACAGCACAGATTGTTTTTAAGCAGCAGGTAATGATGTTGATGCCACTATTTAGCAGGGGAGAAGTCTGCACATGCCATCTGCGCTTTGGAGCGCAATCAATGGAAACGAAGATAAATGAAGAGATATCAAGGTGTGGAATCTCTGCACAGTTTTCATGGGATGCATTTTGACCAGCAGGACCAGAGCTGACCCTGTCTCCTGGTGGCTGTCACATCAACACTATTATACTTTTACAAAACCCTTCGTGGATTTTCACTCAAACAAAGGCAGCTACAGAAAATGACTTTCAGTTCACTCCTCTGTCATTAGCAGGCTTTCCAAGTCTTTCCAAAATTCCTGTCTCTCTGGCAGCTCCTGTACAGTAATTGATAAGTAAAGTAGTTACCAAGGTAATGTATTAGTTAATCATGGGGCTGGTGGATAGCACAAGTCATTTTCTGGCTGACAGCAACAACACATTATATTAACAAGTGATAACACACACTTAGCTACACGTCAGCCTGCCAGGAATATGAGACAGGTAGACTTTGCATGCTTGATCTCACCTGAGATTAATCAAGTCTATGTCCAGAACAGTAAAGCAATCCAGTCCAAAGAATACACTGAAGTGACAGAGTTTTATGCATTCTGGGCCCCAACACTCATGACAAAACATAAATAAATAAATAAATAAATAACAAAAAAACAAAACAAAAAAGAACCAAACCAAATGTAGTTTGAGATACAGTGAGCAAAAAGACATAAAATAAACTAAAAGATTCTGACTGTTAAAAGACCAATGAAGTCAGAACATATGGCATTTAATTTGACATTAAAATGGGAATTTGTCATTTGAAGACTAAAAGTAAATGATTAACTGCAGAACTTGCGTTGACGAACACTGTTTGTCCATTCAATTAAAGCTGCTTTTTAAGAGATTTTAGTGAGGTCGCATTTTCAATGCAGGCTTATTATTATCACTTCAAAGTCTCTTGCACATCCATTGGAAACCCCCACCAATCACTCGTAGTCTGACCACATTCACTGGTAATATCTGATCTTTAACAGTGATCAGTTGTGGAAACATTGTGGAGCACAATGTAGAGCAAATGATACCTGTAACAACGCAGGAAAACATAAAATGTGAATGTCCATGAATCTATTGCCCCATTGCATGCTGGGAGGGTTCCCAATACACCTGCAATCACATGATCTACACTCAGGCAATCATATAAATGATGATCATGGCTTCAACTCTCTACTCATTTTGCCTTTATTTCAAAATAAGAGCGCACTGTTATTCAAGATAACTTTATCCAGGATTAACAAATCAATCCTCAAACTGCTTTCACAGAACCAAATTAGCTGGATGAGAACAAACAGGGTTATTTTAGCCTGAAAACAGCATGTTAACTTGGATTAGTTAAACCACATTTGAAGAACAGGGCCCTGGTTGTGATTAATTGATATGTATCAAAGAAACTGGGACAAAGTCTGGGCCAATGTTGTCCGGTCCTCATATAACCACACCTCACTTACGTTTTAACATAGGACTGACATGACAGGTATGTAGGACAGGTACATTTTAAACCAGCTTTGAAGAACTGAATAAATCCAGACTTGTTTCAAATCACCAGCAATAAAACCAAGCTAACTCATGTACAACAAACCGGGCTCCTGGATACATTCCTTTTGTCAAATCTTTCAGTTGATCCAGCCCTTCATCTCATAAATGACAACATTTTCCAAAATATCTCTGCAATAACAACATCTCAGTTTTATAGTAGAAGCATATACATTATGTTTGCTACAGACAGCCCTCCCCAAAAGTACAGCTGTATAGGTCATCAGTGCAGCAGCTTATTACGACCCATATTTACGTTTATTGTTAGGCGGTGACCTCTAGTGGCCGTAGTAATCATGACAGGAGCAAAGGCGGAAGTCAGCTGAGAGTCCGCCTATGGAGGAGGCCAAACACAGGACTTTCACCCAGGAGACCACTGTTTGTGTCCCGTGTGAAACCAATGTCAATGTCACGTATTTTAACTTACATCAGATCATAACGCTAAGTTACGTTAGTAAGTTACGTGCATGTAACTTAACTTACAACCTAACCAAGTAGTTTTGGTGCCTAAACCTAACCAAACTGCAACCATTTCACAACATAAACCACATGTTTATTATTGTCACCATGACGACAAAGGTCCGGTACGCCTGTCACTGGTACTCTCCAAGGGACATATAGAAGGCTATATGTCCCTTGGAGATTGCCAATGACTCCCAAAACCACATAGAAGGCCTGTCACTGGTAAACGACCTATTCTGTCTTTTAGGTATGAGGACCTATGAGGACGTGTTGGTTTGCTACATGCATTGACATAGAAATATATAGAAAACATAACAACAAACATAAAGGTGATATAGGAATATAACACTTTGGGCTCTATTTTCCTGAAACAGGACGCAGACACAACGCAAGCAAAATCTCCAGGTGCAAACACTAATGGGCATGACCAGCACACAACACAACCAGGTGCAGCTGGGCGCAACGTGGAGGAGAGGCTGAACACATTATTAATAGGAGGAATACAGAATGACCAGGTGGAGTCAGGGCGAGTTTCAGCAACGACCAATCACACAAGCTCCTCTCGTGCCCTTTAAAAGCAGCAACAGATGAAACGGAGGGAGAGGCTGAGGTCTCTGAGAGAGAAAAGTTCAACTCTGTGATGCACCTGAAGTTACTAAAAATAAAAATACACAACATCCCAAATATTAATAGCTATACACCGCCCCAAATACACTGTCAATGGTAGAATGAACAGGCAGCTGAGGTATATTGGTGCTGCAGCTGCTGGAATATCAGCACAGCTGGTTATAGTTGTGCAAACAATTAATTGTCTGATTAATACATTAACATAATACAACTCTGCGCTCCTGCTCCTCCTCTGCATATTTGACAAGCCTCATTTATGTCTTTAAAATCCAATGAACATAAACAAGTCTATTTGCAAAATATCAGTCTTGATTTATCCAGTGGGAGAAAATAAAAATGAAACAGCCCTATATATTTAAACAAATAAATCAAAAAAGTTTTTTGCTGGAGATTTGCTGGTTAGTGAGTAGAAAGCTCAGAAAGGTCTGTTACCTTAAATCACCTGTGTTGGAAGATTTAAATAATTACTGAAGGTATGTGCCAGCTGTGCGTCAAGTATTCAGGATTTTGGAGAGGTGTGAGTGTGATCCTCTGCCAACGAGTTGAGCAGAAGGAAACACAAGTGAACATAATCCACAGAAGAAATGGCTCCACAATCTGCCCTATCAGTGCATTTTATGTATTTTTAAAATGTATTCATTATCTCTTGGCGTTGTGTGCCCTGACATTATCCTTATCCTTTACACCAAGCTGTTGTCTTCACTCCCCAGCAGCAGCTCTGAGCCTATATTTAGGGGTCGGGTCAGGTCTTATATTAGTGGGTCGAGTCGGAATTGATTTAGAGACAACAGATAACAGATCGCTTCATGTTGAGAGGGTGGGCTATGGGGCGGGTACTAAGGGTTTCCCAGAATAGTTGACTTGTCGACTATCAAAACCACTAGTCGACACTGTGCATCGCTGTAGACTAATCATTCATCTGTGGTTTGGCACGGTGCAGTAATAAAGCAGTGGCAATGCATGAACAGCAGATATGCAGCAGGGGGCACTGTGGATAGTTGTTGTTGACAAGTCATAGTTGTCATGCGTGACTTTAACACTGTGCAGTGTGGGGCGCTAAAGCAGCAGACAGACAGAAAGAAACCTGGCTGTACGTCCCAATGCTCGACTGCAATCAACAGTGTGGAAATACTTTACCAATATATGTAAGGCTGCCCTGAAGTACCACAACAGTACCAGCGCTATGCATAACCATTTAAAGCTACACTGCTTATGGCTAGCGCTAACGTTAGCGAGGAGAAGTGCAAATCAAGGCCAATCAAGGACTCTGCTATTTCACCTACCCCCAGCTTAGTCCCGCCTACTGGTTGTATTTGAGACCTTTTGACAAGAATTGATCATTGTTATTGGGTGAAAAAATATATATATATATTTCCCGCGATTAATCGACTACTCAATTAGTTGCGGGTACAGGTTTGCAAACTGGACCCCTGCAGGACTCTGCTCTGGAGATTAAAAAAAACAAACAACAACAACAACAACAAAAAAAACCCCTCAAATGTGTGAACTTGTTTTAAAATATTTGCATTTTCAATGTGTTGTAATTTTTCAATTTGTTTGTGGAAAATGGAAATTCACTGTAATAATCTCTCTTTACAGCCAAGTCTCTCTTGATTTTTTGACTCTCCAGAGGAAGCGGAGTCTGGACTTATGATAAAAATGTCCAGATAGATTTGATGAAGCTCAGGACTCATTCTGTGGGCAGCTGCGTTACAACGAATTATTGTCAAACTCGGAATCTGTGAGTAAAAGCTTTCCAGTTTGATATAAACAGAGTATACTTTTAGATCCTGACCGATCCTGTCGCCATGTCGGGAGATTTAAATGATTAAAGATCCCCTCCAGACATGTTTTAACATGTATAGAAACTGCTCTACTTTTAATTATAATTTGTTTAAAACCTTTGAAATGACATCTACTCCTTCATTAAAAATTCAGAATCTATAAATAGAAGTTTTCCTGCTTCACTGTAAAGTCCATTCTCAGTGTGTGTGTGTGTGTGCTGGAGGCTTCAAGTTTCCACATCACACTTTTGCAAGTTGAATACTGGACCAGGATTGGTTTAGAGACTTTTTGTGATGTCACAAATCATGCTCATAGGTCTGCCCCTGAAAATCTGATTTTCAGTGAGCACATAGAAACTTTTTTTTTTTTTTGGAGTGGAGGGGAACTTTAATGAAGTTGCTGCTGTTGTGCCATCCATTAGATGAAACACTCCTGCTGCTGTGTAATGACTACAGCTGTTTAATCAACTGCACAGAAAAGAGCCGACATTCTACAAGTTGTTGTGGGAAACTCACTCATTGAAGAGAACATCAGTGTTGATGTTTCTGCAGAATAAACCCACAAAAATTATGACGGGTGAGAGAAGTGTGGAAGGAGGGAGGCCAGCAGTCCTCTACAGCTCAGATTCGCTCCACAGGACCTTTCGCTCTGTATTCGCTAAACAGTTCTGAAGGATTTGAATTAAATCCCTCTCATTACTAGACCCCGCCCATGTATTTTGTTTTACTGTCACATTACAGAAGCTGAACACTCTAACTGCTACATCACTTTAATACTTTAAGACTTTAATATGTGTCACATAATGCACAATGAGGTGTCTCAAAATGAGGGAATAATGGTGGAGGCAAGTCTGCTGTGTTCTACATCAGAACAGGGTGTGTGTAGTCAGTTTAAGCCATGGTCAGGTTAGTTCCACCACCAACTGCTAACACAATGTGAGGCACTGGTATGGTTTATTTATATTTATTTGTAAGAGATTGTGTACAATGTCAAACATAAACTTTGCCGTTTGATGTATTGCACCAGAATTAGCCTAAAGCTCATTTTTATCTGCAGACACTTAAATTAAAGGAACATTTTTGAACATATGACCAGAACTATGTTTGAGATGTTTCCATATATGATTATAATGGAGAAAAAAAAGCATTTTCCATGACTGTGTCCAAATCTATGACCATGCTTTGCACCTGAGCTATGCATCAACAAGAGTTATTATTTCTGAAAATCACAGCAGCTAAAAAGCATTAAATAATTTTAATTTCATGTTTGTTGTTTTCTTAAAATTTGTGTCGATTTCAACAGCATGCAGGTGGAATTTGTTGTGTAATCAGAAAAAAGCATTTTCCATGACTGTGTCCAAATCTATGACCATGCTTTGCACCTGAGCTATGCATCAACAAGAGTTATTATTTCTGAAAATCACAGCAGCTAAAAAGCATTAAATAATTTTAATTTCATGTTTGTTGTTTTCTTAAAATTTGTGTCGATTTCAACAGCATGCAGGTGGAATTTGTTGTGTAATTCACACT